>JAJIZL010021316.1:617622-668591 GCA_023969395.1 Amblyomma maculatum
TATCATGTATTTTTTTGTCACCGAACGTACGACTAAAGACCTTCAAAATCGGGGAACTGCAGTTGGCCAAGCTTTCACCCTTAGCCAATAGTTGATGATGTGTGCATTGGGAAAACCTTTTTTCGCAAAGTTTGCTCAATGTAGGGAAGTAATAATACAGGATGATATAAAGAGCTCATGGATATATAAGAAAAAATATAAGGCTTCTCAAATGGTACATTATCCTCACAAGAAATCTTCCCTATCTTAAGCAAAAAGTATAGCTACTATGCTAAAATGAGAAATAGTAAAATAAAAGACGGACCACTATTTTCATGTCACTGACCACTGTCATTCATTAAGAATATGATCGATAATAGAGAACCGTTACGGAAAACCTGCTTGATCTTTCGCTTGGTTGCAGTCTAAAGTTGTCATGATTCTATTAGCGAGTATTTTCGTAAATATCTTATACGTAGCAGACAGTAAGCTGATTGGTCTGAAATTTTTCAAGCCGTTAGCATCCCATTTGTTATGAATTAAGATAATGTATGATTTCATCCATTGTTCCGGTACCGTTGTTGACACCAGGCAGTGCGTATTCAGGGTTGACAGTTTTCTAGTACGATAATCAATTCCTAAGCATCATTCATTGATTACGAAAAAGCATTTGTCTCAGTAGAAACCTCGGCGGTGATGCAGGCATTCCAAAATCAGTGTTGACGAGTCGTAGGTGAAAGTACTGGAATATATATAGGGGCTGCAAAGAAACCGTAGTTCTTCATAAATAACGTAACAAAATTTCTATAAAGAAAGGTGCTAGACAAGGAGACAGGATAACCCCAGTACTTATCAGAGCTTCCTTAGAAGAACTATTCAGAGACCTGGAATGGGCGCAGTTAGGGATAAGGGTAGATGGAGAATACATTGGTAATCTGCGATTTGCTGATGACATTTCCTTGCTAGGTAACTTAGGGGATGAACTGCAAAGAATGATTGATGACCTAGACAGGAAACATGGAAATGAACGCTTGAAAATCAATATGTAGAAGACTAAAGTAATGTTCAAGAGCCTAGTGAAGGAACACCAGTTTACGTTAGGTAGCGAAGCACTGGAAGTAGCAGGCGAGTATGTTTACTTAGGAGAGGTAGTAACGCAGATCCGGGCCACGAAAGAGAAATAACACAGACAAAAAGATTGGAATGGAGCACATTTGGCAAGCACTCGTGGATTATGACTCGCAGCTTACCGGTATTGATCAAGAAGAAATTATAGAACAGTTGGATCTTACCTGTACTTACCTACGAGGCTAAAATGTGGAGGCTAACAAAGAGGCTTCTATTTAAGTTGAGAACAACGCAGAGAGCTATGAAAAGAAAACTAGTAGAGGTAACTTAAAATATACGAACCTTGCAGAGTGGCTCAGAGAAATAACTCAAGTCACTGACATTCTAGCGGAAATCAAGAAGAAGAAATGGGCATGGGCATAACATGTAGTGCGAAGAGAGGGTAACCAATGGTCCCTTAGGGTAACAAACTAGATTCCAAGAGAAAAAAGTGTAGCAGGGGGCGGCAGAACGTTAGGTGGGCGCATGAGGTTAAGAAGTTCGAAGGGGTCAAGTGGATGCAGCTAGTACAGAAAGAATATGAGAGAGGCCTTCGCCCTGCAGTTGGTATTGTCAGGCTGATAGTAATGATGATACTGTTATTCATTACCTTGAGTATTTTATTTTCTTTTCGTCGTGTTTTCACGTTCCTAGCTATGCGCAACCCAAGTTTTTTTTTTTTTTTCATAATTTCTTCCCTACTTACCATACATGACAAAACTACTTTTGGAAAATAAACAAATTACGTTAATAATTACTTTGCTGAAAATCGCAGAAAGGTAATTAAAGTACAGTACTCATTACTGCTCCCAAAAAGTAATAATATTACATTACAATTACTTCTACTGAGTAATTCAATTACTTTTAAATTATTCTAGTTTCCATCGATGCGAAAACTTAGTAAAGCTAGTAAACAAAAGAACGACTTGTTCTCCAGACGCGAAGCATACATATTCTTTCGTCTTCCCTCCAAATTCCGTTCCAGAGAGCTATTCCTTTCTTCTTCCCTACAGCACTTGTCATTACAAATACAAGACAACAGCAAAAAAGGACAACTACAACAAAAGCAGAAGCATGGTCGAACGATCGTGAAATGACCGGCAAACCCAGCGTCTTACTGTCCCGGAGCTGTCTCCGGCATTTGAAGGGCCCAAAGAGGCTATACTTATTTATTGCTTCAGCAGTCTCAAGACTCGACGTCGGCGCCGTGTACTCACTGCTCAGTAATGCTCAAGAAACGGTCGCTCACTCCATGGATCCTTCCGTCTATCTCCACCAACCACAATCCTCCCTCGCCCCGTGGTGACGAGTGTAACCAGGCAACACTGTGCCCTAGCAGAAGCAACAGGGAGTGCCACAGCGCCGCGCTCCCAACCAGTTTTCTACTTCGGCCTTCTTGCACCATCTCTCCCTTCGGCATTCTTTTGACGCCTTGTATCCTACAGCTTGGAGAATGGTCGCCATGGGATAGCCGCACTAAGTGACCCTGCTTCACACGAGGTCTCAGACGCATAGTTCTGATCAGTTCAGTCTCCTTAAGCCGATCCGTTACACTGGCTTTGTCTTGCCGCAAGTCGCTCCTGCTTTCGCGGCACTCTACTTTCTTGTCTATTGAGAGTGACGCACTTTAACAAAAAGTAATTTCGAAAGGAAGAAATTACTTTTTCAGCAAAATTACTAACAAAAAGCAATTAATTACATAATAAATTACTAAACCGAAAGAAGTAATAATATATTAGAAAGTAAAGAAAAATAATTAAAATACAATAATTTCAATACTGTAATTCAATTACTGCCATGTCTGCTGCTTACCCATTCCACCATTTTCATACGGGATGCTCAAAAGATTGCAAGTTTCACCATCGGAAAAAATCACTGTGTCGTTCATAAGGGAACAGTCTGAAAAGCAATGAGTACAGCAAAAAATGCTGACAGCAGTGAATAATAAAGAAAACGGCATTCTTGGTTTTAATGATGTCATTAATTATACATAAAAAAAGCATTTTCGACATTAAACAATTCCACGAGAGATTTGCAGATGATGGCTTTCGATACAAAAGTCGGCTGTAATTCAGAGTTGATATCTACGTGGTAGTTGAAAGAAATCTGATATTTTTCAAAACATTGAAATAAGTATAAGAAAACAAACGTAGCCTGCCTAGTATTTATTAGGGAATCTGTCCTGTAACATCTCTTTTTCGAGGATTTTTAATATGATCAGTTTTTAAGCTTTCAATATTAGAATTGAAACGCTAAAATGGTGACTACTCTGCCATCAAGATTCATCACTCCGCATATGCAAGAGGTCTGTTATAACTGCAAAGATTTTTATAACTAAATTTTTTAAACTGTAAATAACAGCAAATATTTTTAGAATAATAACTTGCAAGGGAGGTGGTTAGTTCGAAACCCAGCGCCGGACACCCACCGGTAAAAATGGGTACAAGCGTCCCCCGGCCTGGCGCTCGGCTTTTCCAGGGGTGTGAGTTTGGGAGAAGCTCCATAAACCCCGCTGCGCGCCCCTCCTCCGCAGTGGGCCCAAACCCAGTTTCGAACCTCGCAGCCTGCAAAGGTGGTTCTGTTTGTCTTGCAAAGGTACTTCCTTCGACCCTCACCTGAAGTGCTCCCTTAGAGCCTCAGCTGCAGCAGTCCTAAAAAAAAAAAAAAAGAGCCGCCGAGGGCGATCTCGCAGAGAAGAGTCCTCGTCATCATCTTCTTCTTCATCCGATGGCCATCGACACCACAGGAAGAGACACGACTCCCACGAACGCGGGCGAAGCTCTTCTCGGCGGCGGCGCGACTCTGAAGACCGTGCAGATAAGCACGCGAAGCGCAGCAGGTCGCGTTCAAAACGAAAAGATGATGAGGGTGGCGACAGGTCGTCATCGCGTCAACGGAAAGGAATGGTAGGCCAGGAACTAATGTCTCGGCCTACAGACGACCGCAACTTCATGCAAGCCGGTCAACTCTACCGATACGAAAGCCACCCGCTAATGCTCGTGAAGGGAGATGTGTACAAGAAGGAAGAAGCCGCTGCGCTAGCACCAGAAGCAGGCCAGGAAGGCAGCCAGAAACCAGAGGAGGGAGCGCCTAAACAGGCGCGATTCCTGTCACCAGACCAGTACCAGGACTTCCTTTTAGGCGTTTTTTTTTTAGGACTGCTGCAGCTGAGGCTCTAAGGGAGCACTTCAGATGAGGGTCAAAGAAAGTACCTTTGCAAGACAAACAGAACCACCTTTGCAGGCTGCGAGGTTCGAAACTGGGTTTGGGCCCACTGCGGAGGAGGGGCGCGCAGCGGGGTTTACGGAGCTTCTCCCAAACGCACACCCCTGGAAAAGCCGAGCGCCAGGCCGGGGGACACTTGTACCCATTTTTACCGGTGGGTGTCCGGCAGTGGGTTTCGAACTAACCACCTCCCGCAGCAGTGCTAGGGTACAACCCCAAAAACCACCGAATGATTTCACTTCGAATCCAAGGTCACCCTTTCAACATAACAGTTATCCAAGTCTATGCACCGACCCCTACTGCTGAAGAAGCTGACGTTGAGAGATTTTATGCGGAGCTACAATGCCTTTTAGACCACACGCCATCATCAGACGTCGTTTTTCTCATAGGAGACTGGAATGCTAAGGTAGGGAGTGAAGAAATATCCGGAATTACAGGCAAGTTCGGTCTTGGTGAACCATATGAAGCTGGGCAGAGGCTAGTAGAGTTTTGTCAAGAAAACAACCTGACCATAGCGAATACTCATTTTCAACAGCACAAGAGGCGCCTGTACACATGGTCTTCACCGGACGGTCTGTACAGGAATCAGATCGATTATATTATTTGCCGGCAGAGATGGAGAAGCGCTATACAAGCAGTAAAAACAAGGCCTGGGGCCGATTGTGGCACCGATCATCCGCGCACGCCGCTGAAGAAGAAAAGCATTGCTTGTAAGATATTTTAGAAACGCTAAAAGCAAAAAGAACTACCACATAAAGGCATATGCAGATCTTGCTTTTATATACTGCCGCTGGAAAGTCAAAGGGGAATTACAAATGGACTAATCCAGTTTTGTAAAGTGAAAAACACAGATGTGAGTTTTTTTTAATTACGAATATGTCATACTGACACTACAATACATGTAATCATTTAGGTTGGGCGTGTATGCAATGCCCAAAGTAAACAATGAGACATTGAGAAGTTTTCGATTGTCTCAGTGAAGCTTGACATTGTTCATTGAAAAACATCGAAACAGTAACTGCATGAATGTCCCGGCATTTCGACACCACTGAAAAATAAATAGACAAACTGGACGTGAGTATTTGGGGCTTTTTCAAGCATGTGAATGGGGCAGAGCTTTGTGATTTTTTTTCTCCACAGAAGAAAAGCGCCCCTCTGAAATAAAAAGAACACATTTGTTAAAATATATCCACCAAAATGGGACTGAATTTCCAGTACCTGTTATATTTTCCACATTCTGCCCAGCGAAATCAGGGATTCAACCAGAAGCGTTTTGCGCATTTCAAGAAAAACGTAAAGATACGATTATGTTCGGCATCATAGCAGTGTATAGCATGTGATATAATGGGTTTATTCACGGCCATATCACAACACTCAATCCCCTTGCGCTTCTGTACATGTCTGGAGTATTGCACCGTGTGTCATCCGATAATCAAGAATTCCTATGATAACTAAAGGCTTCTCGTGGGGCAATGCGTTTTAGGTGTAAAAAATAGGGAGCATGGCCTAATGATCGATATTTCGTGAACATATATCTCGTTATCATGCAGTACGACAAAGCGAGGTCTGCTATTTGCAGTAACCTAAGCTTGACTGTAGCACAAGCAACATTTAAGCATTCCCGCAAAACTCTATGGTGATTCCAAGCCTCGTTCTTAATGCGAAGACTTTTCTTGCCTCCAGGGGAGTCTAGAGCGCCTGCCACCAAGGGCTCTGGAGAGGGCGTGTCTCTCCAGCGTGTCCTCATGAAGTCGTAATAAGACAATATTTCACACTTACCAGGACTGGAACCCCCCTCGTTTCGTTTCCCGTCCGGACGCGCTAAACGCTAACTTAGGATGACGTTTTTCCTCATTTGACAGTACGCCATCTTCCGGTGACCTAGCATAAAAAGGGGGGGGGGGGGGGGGGGGGAGGCGTTGATGAAATGAAAACAAGGGTAATAAAACAGGGCGAATGAAAAAATAAGAATGACGATGCGTCCAGTGTTGCAACATCACTAACAACCATCAGGCTCTCGAATTACCAAGCTTCATGTTCAGCCGTGCTCGAAAATTTTTAGCCTAGTTAGTATTTCAGTCATAACACTAAAAACGTGTGCACCAGGACACCTTCGAATAAGAGTTTCCTACGATGACGTGTCCTGGTTTCGCATGTGGAAAAAAAAATTTCGAAAAGGCAATCATCATTAAAGCATTCCTTAATAATAAATTTACGAACATATTCGCAAGTGGCTTGCAGTAATTTAACGCTCGCCCTTGTTTTAGAGAATGTAAGAATATTTCGTAGTACATATTATCTTATCTTCCAAAAGTACTGGTAAAATAGGCTGAATTTGTTGTCAGGTATTTATCCCTGCGAAACTTCATTAGCTGTGCTTCGAGAAGCAGCCGTGTATCACACGTTGTTAGCGACCACCTTTTACGTCATGCCAGGCAAATTAGGTGGACAGATGGACTCTCCGGAATGTTCAACTTGTTGCATCCTCGAGATTGTGCACCATAAATTATCGGTTTAACCAGTGTATGCGATAGAAAGAATTGGGCTAGCCGCTTCCTTGAAGCGTTTGGACAAGAGGAACTGTCGGAGGAACTGCTGCTGGGCGCTTAGCAGGACAAGCGGATAGGTATGCCATTACGGGCTCTTTGCCGTTTTTTATGTGCCACCGGACTCCATTCGCGCTTGCAGAAGGAACTGCCGTGCCTATATGTTTTCACCCATCATTATCCTCTTTCCTCTCTCTTCCTCTTCCAGAGTGCAGAATTGCAGGCCAGAGTTTAATCATTCCGGCCAACCCCTCTGCCGTTCCTTTCAATAAATCCATATATTTATTGGGAAGTTTTCACCGTCATCAGGGGACTGCATGGGTCGCAAGACAAAATTATCGAGCACGCTGCATGCTCGTAGACTCATCTACAAACAATATCTCTGAGCCTCTGCTGTATCGCCACGACGCGGCCACTACTTCCACACCTCGGATAAGCCCGCCAAACACCAAGCAGTCGCACAATGTGAAGAGAGGAAAATATTTCATAACAAGCCTCGTGAATACCACAAACCAAAACACGAATCCAATTGTTTGAACAAGCACTACTTCAATTTAAAGGATCCAGGCAGTTTCAGACAACAACCAAGTATTGCAAGTACATCAGCAAGCGGTGGGACTAATATTTGAGTATTGCCCACGAATTGCAAAGATTCGATTTTCCGAAGCACAACACATATGATGGTGGACCAAGTTTCAATTCCGCCCCAAATGTTTGTTCCTGCTGTAAAATACTGACAATATTTGATCAATGTATCCTCTTTGCTAAGATACTGGATTACCCGTATTTAGCAACTGGCACCATTAAACAAGTTTACTCTCTCTATTCCCGATAAAGGGTAAACTGTTTTTAAACAATGGTAGCACTGCCTCATCTTGTCTCATGAATTCTTGATAATGGCCGTGCCGTTTTTAAGAACCGGCTGCGTTGTACCGGTATATCTTGTGTTCTCCAGTACCTGCCTTGCTGTTCATAACAACTTGCTATTCGCACCAGCTTGTGTCATGTTTTCCTGATATTCACCATGGCGTTTTTATAAAAACCAGACGATTGACCATTTTTTCATCCTTTCACTAATATTGTGAGTGCCACGTTTAATACCTGGCAATGATTTGTTACAAAATACATATTATGCAATGAATATTCAAATAAAGTCAGGAGTCTTCATATCTGTATTTTAACACGCATCTAAAAGCCAGTTCACGGGATTTTTAAAAATGGAATTTGAACCAAGTGGCATTCAAACACATTCACGGCATCGCTGTAGCCGTCAAGCTTCGCTTATGTCATCCGCTAGTTCTCTGCACAGCCACTATTCATATGCCTCGTTATTATATAACAATTTGGTTCCTGAAGAAGCCGCGAGAGTCGTCCCTATACAGATGTGCAAACAAATAATTTTAAGCATGCTATCACTAAGGTGTGAGTTTTACATACTGCAGGAGGCCAGTCAAATTGATAATACAAATTTTGGAACGTACAAGATTATTAACCGGAACTGAAATACACAATAGACGCCAAAGTGGCACTTCTGGTGGCCCATGTATTTATTGCTGTATTACTGATTAATAAGCTGACGGTTCGAACAACGCCTACTGCGCACGCTATACATTACCTCAAATCAGTCAGTCAGTTGATAGCATGATAGGTTAGCATTCTACTTCCCTCACATTACAAAGGGAGGTTTCATCAGCTCAGCTAGCCTTGCTACATTCGCATACGCATGGCAAATGGTGCCTCGGCTCTCTCCATCTAATAAAAATTCCGACTACGCAGTATGTAGCAAGATCTAGAAACGCAAATTCGTGCATTCTTTGATGAGATATTTCGCCCCTTCCCTACAGTAATTTTCTTTCTGCGTAAATCATTGTCTCTTGCGGAATTTGATAATTTTCGCTTACAAATGCTTTTAATGTTTAATGATTTTGACTTGTAAGCATGATACTTATTAGATGAAAATTAGAAAGTCGTTATCAGTTACAGTACAGGTCACTTTGGTTCGTTTTGGCTTATTGCGCGAAGCGGCAGCACGTCTGGAATCAGTACTTTGTACAGGAAGTCGCCTTTATTTTAGTTAGGCTAGTCGCCAATGGAAGGGCCGAATAGTGATAGATTCGGCTGACCTGCGAAACTTCTTACGTAAGAAACGGTATAGTTTCTTCAATCTGTAAGAATGTGAAATGTTTGGTGATAGCTTTTTTAATTTTGCGACATCCTAGAGTTTCAAAGAGCCTGCTGTCAGTTGTTATTTTAGTGTTACTCCTTATTTTTTGTTATTTCCGAACAGTCATTTTATTCCACTATGAGCCAGCAGGCGGCACAGCACACAGCATCCAGATATATTCGAGTGCTAGGAGCAGAGTTTTGGGAAAACGTGTCTGAATTTCGCGTTTTCGATGGAAAGTAGCAGCAGCAAGAGGTTTTATATAAATATAAGACAAAGAGAGAGAAAATATTTGTGCGAGCCACGGGAAGCACGAGCGAGATCCGCGGCTGGCAGCGAGAAGGAACAGCGAGAGGAAATAAAATACAGGAGTGACAATATCTACAGGACAGGATCGTGACAATTAATAATAATAGTCTATACACAAATTCAACCACCACCAGCGATTGTCTTGGCACTTTACCGCTCTTCATGCGGGTAGACGCCAATATATCGGTGTCGGAGTTGTGCCGCCGCCACCGTGAAGATACGAGCACTTGCAAAGCGGATTGGGGAAAGGCCCATAAACCGCACGTTTTACCTCTGACAGGCAATCTCGTATCTTCCCCACATTTTTTTCCATTTGACAACTTGCCCATAAAAGCTCTAGTTTGGATCGCGCGAGGCGCCATTTTGTCGTTCTGATCTTAAATATTTACCACACCGAACATATTTGCCCTCTCGTCCAACTGCGTTCCGCGCCGCGCATTAAGCCCCCTCCGAGCATCACAGTAGGTTGTGTATTTTCTTTTTTCATTAGAGGTGGGAAGAGTACCGCTTTGTGAATTTTTGGTGCGCTTAGTGATTACAACGAAGTCTGTGTTTGTCGCCCTCCACACTTTTCTCTCCATTCCTTGCGTATGTGGGTTTTCTCCGCACATCTGCGCGCCTTGATGAGCCTTTAGGAAACTGAAGGCGCCCTGAACTGAATGCCTCTTCTCCTCCTGATGACCAGAGATAGGCTTGTTTGTCGCTGCCTGTGGAGCTATACAGAAAACGAGATGAACTTGCCCGCCAAAACACCGAGGCCGTCAGTAAATAAACGCTATTCACTAACTCTCTTGGCTCCACGAACACATGGGTTTTAGACAGAAGTAACAGACCGTTTTGTAATTCAAAATTTAAAGTTTGCATTATTTGTTTGAATTATCGAGCGTGTTTTCATGTTGTCATTGCAACTGCCAGCAAGAGTCATGGTTGCATGATTCAGCGCAGCATATATGGAGGTGTTGGTAGTCTGCAAAAAGCTAAAAGTTGTATCTCATACGCCTTGACAGCTGCAGCCTACCACAGAAATCTGGCTTGCATCATCTTATTTGTGAGTAACACGTTTCTTTCATTATTTTATGTTGTCAATTCGAAAAATAATATGATCCATGAATCAGTTCGTTTTTGTTCGGCAAGAATAGAGACTAAGACAAAAAGGTCAGAAAACCTATAACACTTTTCTGCGAAACGTCTTGCTTGACGTCATGCGCAAGCAACGCCAATCGTATCCTAAGAATTTCATCTTTGGTGATATTGATTGTCAATATTTTTACAACTTTTTTCATGTCGTCTACCATCTGTGTCTTTAGGGAACATGTTGATCCTCTACCGTTCAATCACCAGAGAAAATAACAAACACTTCCTCTTCTAGTGCAGGAAGTCAGTAATGACTAGTTAGGCGATTGAGGAAATTTCGCTAAAACCAGCAGCAAGACGCCCAAATATTTCAAACTTGTTGAAATCTCTTCGTTCCTCATCCTTGAATCGCTGCAAACACTCAGAATACTCAGTAGATGTAAAGCTTTAAAAGCAGCTTGTAAGAAAGGCACGTAGTTTTCGCTGAAAAAGTAATGTTTCTCTGGGCTTCTGACCTCCAACACCTTGCTCTTTGAAAAATAAGTTGATATGCGCCAGGCAATAACAGCAGCCTGATTTATTCTAGAAAATGAAATCTCACATATCATCGCCATTTCCGAGCTCTGGGATTACATCATATTAACGGTAGCAAAGTATGAAAACAACAAAACTTTGATACATTGTCAAAGATGGTACTACACTAACAACCCAATTATTGTAGATTCGTGCACCTTTTTCATTCACTCATCTACCCGCAGCTATTCATTTTCTTCGCTTCATCTATCGGTTGTGATGGGCAGGAAGTACACTTACTTCTTCGAGAGGAATGCAGAAAGAGACGTGACGTATTATTTGCTAGAAATCTTACTGGCTCCGGTGTTTAAAACTCTGTCGCACCACCTTACCACTGTTCTGTATCGGCAGCTGCACGTATTGACGCTGCATCGGGATATTTTTGTCACATTTTTAGAAGTCATTGCAGTGCATTTCAAGATTGATGCGACTTCCCCGATCTTGCTGTGGCGCCTCCCTCTCCTATCTTTGACGCATTTTCCTGTCTGCCCTGTGTAATTCTTCCCAAGTAACCAAAGGAATCTGGTGCATAATACCTTCAATCCAAGTGAAGTACTTCGTCGTGTGTGCAAATTATCATCTTTACTTACTCCCCTGGCCATTTAGCTGCGCGCACATGGGTTTTCCTTGCTTGAAGCAGAGGCAAAATCACCTTAATGCCGTGTTTGTTGTTGACCATCATAATGTCGTGGATCAAGCAATTAACATGAACACAAGAAAAATCTTGTTTCATATGTAGGCACTGATACTGAGCAATGATAAAATATTGCAGTAGATTGCAAAGGCTTCGGCCGTCAGGGTTCGTGGTGGAAAGGTTTCCCCTCTGAATTCATATGTAACAAAAGAACTTCCTCCGCACAACGGCAAGGAGATGATGTGAGAAAAAAAGACAGTCACAAGAAGATAAAGTGAAGGAGGAATACCGCTAACGACTATAAGGCTTATTTTTCAGTGAAACATCATCCTCGCGTGTCTGTATATGCGTGTCGTGGTCTTGCTGCTTCCGTTTCTAGGATGTTTGACACAAAGCTGCAACATTCTTATAGTATTTGATCGGTTTAGAAAGTGTCGCGTAATCATCAAAGCAGTAAACGCTTTTTCCCTCATCTTTCCCACCTGGCCAGATGGTATACAAGAGTAACATTTAATACAAAAAAAATCTTTTCCGGGTTTTTGCGTTCGCAAAAAAGTTACAGAAGCAACATACGCTTTTTATTAGTATTTTTGGGCACGAGCTCAAATTATAGAATTATTAGGCGTTCAATCACATTTTAGAAGATTTTGGAGTAGCCTGCTCTCAGAAATCTTTAAACAATTTAACCAGTGTCGTTTACCGCTCGTATCCAGAAATGCAACCGTAAATTAAAATTTTGTTTGCTTTGCTTTCTTTAATTTTCAGTTCACGTAAGCCTTGTTGTACCGATTTTAGATTGGCGTGAATTATATAAGATGGTTGCAATGTGACCTGACATATTGGTGCACTGCAGCAATATTCTAACAAAAAAAGATCGTATAAGTAAAGATTCACTGCAAATGTATTATTAAGGCACTTCAGAGCCCTGTGAGTGCGATGAAATGAATGTTTTGGGTTGGTTTATTTTTCAGATTGCCACCGATCATACAGTGCTGGACAGCTGCTTCTCCCGTGTCAAATTACACGTGAGTAGTTCTACTCGGCGAGAATAGTTCGCGCTAGTTGGGCCGATATGTCTTAATAGCTGGCCGTAAATGACGAACGAAAAGCTCCCTTTGGAGACCGGGTGAACGCGCCATCTTCGCAGCCCTAGTAGAATGAAAAGACGAAGTACACTAAATCATGGTCTAGCCCATTTCGTTATATGTAAACCTCACAAGTACAAGGAAGTAATGTGTGAGCGCAAATTTAAGTTAACTAAATGCTCTCTACAGCGTTAACATAGCGATTTCCAAAGTCTCGCATTAGTTTGTTAAATATATCTTCATATTCTCAAGCAAAGTTGAACCTTGAAACTTGCCCTTTTCCGGGCGCTGTGTGCTGGTCAGCTCCAGCAGAAGCTATCCGCAAAAAACACATGCACTCAAACGCGAAACAAAAATCTTGTCGAGAATGGGTATACTGCCATGCAGTTGTGGCCTATTATTGCCCTTCTATTCAATAGCTGACGCATTCTCCTTACGACGATGGCGCAAGCCTGTTGAGAAAAAAACCACTCCGCCTCGTAACTGATCTCGTGCTGAAAATACAAGCTAACTAGTTTCATCATGTAAACAATCATAAACAAACAAGGATATGATCTGCGGTTTACAGTGTCGGCATTGGCAAGTACTAACAACAATGCCAGAGACGCAATGACAAGGACGGCGCATTCAAAGCTAGCCACGCGCATTGCTCGTCTCGCCGTGAGTCGCAGTGCTGTCCGCCAGCAAAAGCAGATGGCGCCAGCAGTTACGTTTAATAGGTGAAGCGTGATAGGTGATAGGTGACTGCAGGTGAAGCGGAAAGCAGCGACTTTTTGTGTCGGTGTTTCGTACTGAGTGCGCGTCTAGATAGATTTGATCAAGAAAGGGGCAGTTTAGTGTCTCGTGTGGATGATTTAGAAAATGAAGTACGTTTGTTAAGGGCGGAAAATCAGAAACTGCTTAGACAGCTTCCTCAAATTAAAAAAAAAGGGCCGACTTTATCCTTGGAACCAACGAGGACGAACATTCCAATGCGAGCCTAGTGGCTGGGGCCAGCACTGGCATGGAAGGCATAAGCAAAGTAGGTCAGGCGGATCCGAACCGTCAGAGTTATTTAAAAGCAGCTAAGAAGTCGGAAATTAAGGAAGAAGTAAGGAAGGGAAGATCCCAGAGATAAGGACAAAGATAACCGAAAGCAGGAGCCAACAGTTGGCAGAGGGAGAGAGAAGGCCCAGGTGCTTATCGCCGGATATTCTAACATGAAAAGGTGCAAGCAAGATATCTTGGAACGTGTAAAGGGTGATAAGAGAGTGTTGGTTGGAGCCTTCCCAGGGAGAACAATGAGGGCAGTGCTGAAAGAGTGTAAAAATAGGCTGTTGAAGAATTCCACAGAGCGCAGTATGGTAACAGTAGCCACGGGGCTAAACGATATCCTAAATGGTGACGCTGCAGGAGTGGTGGAAAGTTTAGCTAACGGAGTTGACGAGATCAGGGAGATAGCACAGCAAACGCAGATAGTTGTATGCACAGTACCAGAGGTGCTAGGATTGACCGGAAAGCTGGAAAAGGACGTGGTGACAGGTAATCAGGACATAAGAAAGTTAAGCCTGGAGAAGCGTTTCGAAGTGATTGAGGTCTGTTTTGGCAGGCCTTTTCAGCGAGATGGCATTCATTTTAACAGAAGGGTGGGAGCAGAGAACGGCTGGCGCCTGGCAGGCAGGGCTGTAGCTTTTTTAGGGGGTCCGCGAGGACTCCGTGCACAGAAGTAATTAGAAGTGAAGCAGAAAAAAGTGTAGTAATGGAGGCTGAGCCCCCAAAAATGGCAAAGAGTAGGTCGAGAAGAAGAATTTTAACACTAAGATCAGCTACATAAACATGAAAGGAGGCAGAGAAAGAGCGAAACGGCTAGAGATAGAACAGCAGTTGAAGGATGACAAAATATGTGTACGCTCTTTGCGAGACTCATCTCAGGGATCTAGAAGATCCGCCGTTTATAAAAGGCTAAGTCTGGGAAGTGTGCAACAGAACGAGAACGGACAAAAAACGGTGAAGCGGTAGGTATGTTGATACACTAGGGAACAAATTGGCAAAGAATTAAATCATCTTGTAAAGAACATATCTGGGTTTCAGGAACAATTGCCGGCATAAGGACATTGCTTGGGGTAGTTTATTTAGGAACAGGACATAAATGCAGGCAAGAAAACAAGGATCTTGTTGAATGTCTCAGTGACGATATAAGCCAGTTTGGAAACGGGGCCAATATTATTCTACTGGAGGACATGAACGGCCACATCGATGATCAGGATGGATACACGGATTGTAACGGGAAGCTAATGCTAGATTTCTGTGAGCGACACGATCTAGCTATAGTAAATAGAGAAACAAAATGGTGAAGGCCAAATAACGTGGGAATTCCGCAACAGGCAGACGACCATTGACTATTGTCTAATGTCGCAGGAAATGTATAGCAAGGTCACAAAAATGGAAATAGACGAAGAAGGGGAGTGTAGTCTGGGCAGTGATCATAAACGTATTAGTCTGCAGATGGGGCCCTTGATGAAAAGAGAAATGGAACTTAGACAAAACGTACACGAAAAATTAAACGACGATCAAATAGCGCAGATAGCAGTAGACATAGAGGAAGCAATAGAGAAAAGCCCCATGGAAGACTGGGAATATGAACAGGTAGAACTACTCATAAGGAGGAAAATTCAGGAGGTTAAAGTAGGAAACCGCTTTAATGGAAACAGGAAGCCACGGAGCTGGTGGGATAAGGACATCAGGGAAGCTATTGAACAACAACGGGCTGCTTCAGGGGAACACCGAGTGGCAAAGAAAGCACAGGTATCTCATGAGGAAACCGACAAAAAATGGGAATCATATCGACAAAAGAAACTTCAGGTGCAGGCCCTCGTCCAAAGTAAAATAAGGCAGTCCACCGATCGCTGGATGGCTAACATACACGATGCCTCTAGAGGCGGAGCAAGAAAATTCTGGAACCATATAAGCTGGCTAGGGAAGAAGAATCAAAGAAATCAGGATCGGATTCAAGATAACGAGGGAAATTGTTTAAAGGGAGACAACGCAGTGAACTACATTACATCAGTTAGAGCCGAGTCATTTAAGAGCGACGATAGGGTAATCTCCGCAAATCAGGAAGCAACACAAGGTAGCAGAATACAAAGCAGCTTAGAACTGACCAATCTAAACTGAAAAAGGCAGAAAAAAATATTCCTAAAAACACATATACAGGAATAGATGGAATTCCGATCAAGCTGATTAAGAACTCGGTCCAAAAAGTAAGGAAACGTTGTTAAAAGCTCTGGAAACAGTAATAACGAATAAGCAAATTCCAGACAGCTGGCGGCAGAGTAAAATGACTTTGATTTATAAAAGGAAAGGAAACAGGATGCACATAAAATCCTACAGGCCGATTACCATAACATCTGTTATGTACAGGTTAGCCATGCAGGCGGTGAAATTAAAGGTGCAAGCATGGGTAGAAAGTAACAAGATACTCGGAGAACTTCAGAACGGATTTAGAAATGGTAGGCGCTTAGATGATAGCCTGTTCGTGCTTACCCAATACATCGAAATATCTATAGTGGAAAATAGACCTTTGTATTTGGCCTTCCTGGACATAAACGGGGCGCACGATAACGTAAGCAGGGAACTCCTGTGGAACATATTAAAAGAATAAGGTATCGGTTAAGAGATAATAGAGTTCCTACAGGAAATATACCGGGCTAACGAAGTAGAAATTACGTGGAAAGGGATAAGAAGTATGGAGGATGTCAAAGTATGCAAAGTATTAAGAAAAGGCTGTCCTCTATCACCGGTGCTGTTCATGCTTTATATGATAAACCTGGAACGGAGGATACAAGACAGTAACCTAGGTCTTAACCTGTCATATAGATTAGGTGGAAAGGCGGTAGAGCAGCGCCTCCCCGGTTTGATGTATGCAGACGGTATTGTGCTGCTAGCTGAGAGTGTGGAAGAATTGCAAACTCTAGTTAAGTATTGCGGAGAGGAAGGGGACGCTCTAGGCTTCGGTTTCAGCGCAGTTAAGTCGGGTCTGGTGATTTTCAACGGCTCAACTGATCAGGGCGTTAAAGTACAAGGCCTTGAAATACCTAGAGTAGCAGAATATAAATATCTGGGGGTATGGGTAAACGAAGGATTGGCATACATTGGAAAGCATGAGCAATCACTTAAAGGTGAACTCCGGTGGTTTTTCATGATTTTGTGTTTTTGGTTGAATTACATTCCTCGGCACGTCCTGACTCCAACATAAAAAACCGTTTTTCGAAATTTCAATTAGAAGTATTTTTAAAAAAGAAAAACAGAAAATCGAAACCGAAGCTGCTTTCACGGCCAGAAACGACGTCCCAC
Organism: Amblyomma maculatum; assembly: GCA_023969395.1. Classification (NCBI taxonomy): domain Eukaryota; kingdom Metazoa; phylum Arthropoda; class Arachnida; order Ixodida; family Ixodidae; genus Amblyomma; species Amblyomma maculatum. The sequence continues at coordinate 634,651 of JAJIZL010021316.1, forward strand.
TTGACGAAACGGTAACGTCACATTCAGTATTAGAAAAACACACGTACGCGCGTTGGATGGTGAAAATAACGTAAGGAAATCATGAAGCATTACATAAAATGTCTGAGGTAGTTCAATATAAGCCTCACAATTTCATATCATGCGGGAAGTGGACAGTAACGCCGGTATACTGTTTGTGACGTCAGAAACTCAGTGTCGCCGGCACAAATTGTCTCATTTTAAGCCATGAAAAGAGCATATTTAAAAGTCGTGTTGCGCCTGAACGGAGTATTGTACGGCGCCAAAATTTTGTAGAATGCGTCAGGGCGGAGAGCAGACTCTACAGTAAAATTTTTATTTGAATATTCGAATGTCAAAAAATCTCCGGAGTTGCCCTTTAAAGCCAAAGGGCGAAGGAATGCCGGGATAATGAAGCATAAGGCATTGTGGGGATACAATAGGTATGAGGTTTTGAGGGGTATTGTGGAAAGGAATTATGGTGCCCGGACTTACTTTCGGAAATGCGGTTTTGTGCCGAAAGTCAGAGGTACAGTCGACATTAGAAATAAATCAGAGATCCGTTGGACGATTACCAGTAGATGCCCACGGCAAAACTAGAAATGAGGCGGTACAGGGAGATATGGGCTGAGCATCATTCGAAGTACGGGAAGCTTAGAGTAAAATATTATGAGGAACGCCTGGGGAAATTGGACAGTAACAGATGGGCAGCTAGAGTATTTAAATACCTGTACTTAAAAAGCGTTGACTCACAATGAAGGAAAAGAACTAGGAAACTAACTAGTAAGTATGCTAGTCACAAGGACGGAGAAATAAAGAGCATTAAGCAACAGGTGAAAAACACAACAGGTAAAAATTGGATATATTCGATGGAAAAGAAACAGAGTGGGGAATTATACCCAAAGTGGAAAATGCAGATCAGGAAGGAAGATTTCTTTGATAACTCAAGAGGCAGTGCCCTATTTTTTTGAAGCTAGATCAGGGTGCCTTAGAATACGCAGCTACAAAAAGAAATTTAACAATGGAGATAACGCATGTGCTGTATGTGGAAACTCCAGTGAAAAAATTGACCATATTATACTCGAATGTAATGGTATCCATCCGGAAGTTGATGCAGGCGCAATTACTGTTCTTGAAGCTCTGGGGTTTAGAGATAACAGTGGCCGGGTGAATAAACCGGCGGTAGAAACTAGCAAAAAACGACTGGAAGATTGGTGGCTTAAAAGCAGAGAACTGACATAATGTTAGTAATGTAGAAACAAACATTTAATAAATAGAATGATGGTTTAGTTACCATTCTAAATCAATAATTAAGATATAGGGAGAAAAATGAGCATGATAGCTACTGCTACCACCCGTTTCAAAGGGGACGCTCCTATATTCCATCCATCCATCCGATAGAAAATCGGCTATGCGGTCTTTCGCCATTAACTCTACGTAGACAGATCTGGTTTTTCATCGTGCGTAGCCAAACTAGGTAAGCACCATTGGTAAACTTAATACGCATCAAAAGTGTCATCAACATGCAACTTTTGTGCGCGGTTTCATTGTAAATAAAGTCCGGTTGATGCGCAAGAATTTTTCAAAACGGGCTCCGATATAGGTCCATAAAACTGTATAAGACTTTAACTTGGGCGGCGGCTCGCGCCTAATGTTGCAGCAGCGCCCTACAATCGAAGAAATATTCCAGTGGGCACTACATTGCTGGTAAGCAAAGCGGTAATGTCCTTTTTTGCTCACTTAACTTCCGCAGTTAGTTTCTTTCTATGACACAATATAACAATAACTGACATATTGAAGGTCATTAATACCATAAATAATGGTAATAATGGTATTGATGGCCATTTTTATTAAGAAAGTCCACCTTTATTTGGGGAAAAGCAATACGGTTGTGTGGCTGCGCGCCATATAGAATAGTAGCCCGTCACAAAATAGCCGAAGTGACCTAAGTATCACGGCGATATTAATGCGCGGCCTGTGCGCAATACTCGTAGGAGTTAGTGGCCTCTGCATTTTTTTTTCTGTAGTGAATTGTGATGCATGTCAAAGCCTGGTCATAAAGAAACAGGTTCTCTGGAGGAGTGGATGCGTGCTCGCCTCGCCCTGCAAAGGATCGAACCATGTTCGACTTTGCTGGTTTCCGAAAAACTTGATTCGATTCCCTGCTTTCTTCTGATTTTCGTATTACAACCACAACGCCTACACATGCTTTTCTGCAAAATGGGACCCTTAACTCTATCACATCAATGAACTCTTGTCCTCCCCGCATGCCTCAGGACACCTTCTGGGCTCCACTTTTATGTGGAAACTCTTAATTGTTCGAGATGTCGTTAACGCCAGCAATAACGATTAACCCTAAAGATGGACGCACTCATTTCAATGTGCTCTTTTCCAAGATATATTAAAATACAGTATTTACATTTTCCAATTATAACAGTCCGAAAAATGGGGACGAAGTGTAGAAAAACACAGGACAAGCGCTTGTCCTGTGTTTTTCTACTCTTCGTCCCCCTTGGTCGCGCTGTTATTTTTTGGAAAATGCATCACCAACTCGCCAGCTAGCTATCTTGTGGAATTTCAGTATTTATACTTTTTCTTAGAGAACAACAAACAACAAAACAGCAGTTATCTAAATACTTTTTACTGATAAGAAACATCAGAGCAGTAAGCAAATATTGCAGACCACGCGAACTACTTTAACGCATCGTAGTTGGTTACAATGAGCTAGGACACACCTTCACTTTTAAACTCATGGATACGTGTTTCTTTGCACACGGTATGAAGTACAGCTCCGCTTGTCCTCCAGTTCTTGCATAGTCCAGGCGACGGCGTGTCTGCCACGCAACCCAAGATTCATCGCTATGAATCCAGCCTCAAATTTCTCAATTGTTTCTTTTAGGTGACAGCTAACAGCTCTCGGTTCGAAATAGTTTATACCCCAGTAACAACTTGTCATTGCTCCTGTAACGCGCAGCTGCAAACGCGTTTCCTAGAAGTATAAAGAATACCGACCAGAATAAAGCCACTGCTATCGATTAACTTTGCTCTGCTTTTTCCTTTTTTTTTCGATGATATTAATCTTCTGCCTGTACGAAGAGCCTCCTGAACTGAATTATTCTTCCGTCCTTCGATGTTGGCAGTGGCCGCAGTGTTTTGCATCATTATACTGCCGACGTCATAAACCAGCATCATGAATTATTCCCCCTTTTTTCCGTTGCTGACATGTTGGGCCGCACTTCTGTTTTATTTAAGAGAAGAAGCGTGATCGTGGACGAGCGATCTGCACCTTCCTTTTCACTGACGCATTGTTTGTCTTAGGAATCAGAACTTTATGAGCAATCTCATTATAAAACGGACACCTCGTTGACTACTTGTTTTTCAAATACCGGCCCAACAAATAGACGCGGCCGCGAAATCTCTTCGGCGCATTTGGTCAAGAAGAAAGACGAGATATCTAGTGTCCTTTCATCACCTGACTGGTGGGAGATACAGAAGCTCACGTGGTATGAGGGGATGTTTTAGTGCGTCCCATCACGTTCATATTTGAAGAAAAAACAGTATGAAAAACAGAGATAACAAAGAATTACACACCCACACAGCGCTGCCTCGCCTCCCGCCATGCCCATCACTCGTCAGTCAGAGACGAGCTAATTAACTCCTCTCCTGCACTGGCACGAACGCAAACATTATAATACCTTCGTTAGGAGTGAAAAAGAACCGCTTTTCCTGAACGGTGTTCCACGGGGCTTGGATTCAAATTGTTAATGAGTTTCGTAGGCCCAGTACTTATTTAATGTGAACCCCCTATCTTCAAACACTGATTCAATTATCAAATCCAGGTCGCTTGTTTAAGATTTACAGATCTTGCTTAGTGCCAATATAATCGAAATGATTTCTTTTTCATAAGGCAAATATTTTTCAGGAATTGGTGACATTTACAAATTTCTACAAGGCAAGTTTTAAACACTTTCACTTAACGCGCGATATAAGGCCTAACGTGACAGTTGTGAATTGTAAAATGTCTACATGTTGTCATGTAGTTTTGATGTGACGACTTCGTCTACCAAACAGAATGTTTACTAACGGTATCAATTGCGACTTCATGTTTACAGCGACACAATTTTCTTCGCGCCATTGATTTAGATGCTTTCCCTCCAACTTTAACTTCTGATTTCCACCTTAGAGCGAAGGAGCATTGCGACACGTGATGTTTGTGGCCGACAATAAAAAAATTTTTCCTTCAAAAGTGTTGCCAGTTCTTGCCCGCTGGGATGTCCTGACCTCTGCATGACACAAGCAAGATAACTCAGCTGCTAATCTTATCCTGTGCACCTTAGCTAAATAATCTAAGCGGCACTTATTTATTACTTACCCACAGCTCACAGCTTGCAAGAAAGAAGGCACAGAAGCTTTTTCTTGGTGAGAGATGTTATCATCGTTGGAGCATTTATCCACAAGTTCTGCAAAGAGCAAGACACCTGAAATAGTTAGGGAGTCTCTGAGTGGTTACTACTTCAATAACGTATTCTGTTTCTGATTATTCCTAAAGTGTTCAGCAAAATTGCCTAATATATATGATGCCTGACGACGTCTCTTTATACAAGCTTAAGCACCGAGCTGATTCATGCCCGCGTCCTCCATTGTAATAATACTTCTTGTATTGTTGTACACGAAATATACATGAATATACGCGAATACATTATCGTTTAGGTTCCCCCTCACAGATTCGTTTATTATACATTTTTAAATCTGATCGTAAGTAATGAATGTAAGCGGTGACCTCAAACTTCGGTAGAGACAACTTTAAATATTATTGAACAATAGACACGCTACACCTACGCAATCCATATGTCGTATCCATTAGTCCATCGTTAAGCAACTGCTTGAGATATAGTCAAGCCGCAGCACTAACCAAACCCTATCTGAAGCACTCTTACTAAGTTTGGTGGCTACGTCTGTGTTCAAGTATAACAATCCCACTCACGGCTTTTCTCAAAGGTACCTGCAATACTGTCTGCACGATTTCACTAACATTTATAACTAAGTGGACTATTGTTCAGATGCCGCTGCTCTCCTTGCTTTCCATTGCATCTCGGCCTTCGCTGTCTCCCCATGCCGCTGTTCTGTGCTCCGCTATTTGCGCATGCCACAACCTCTGAAGACTCCCAACTGCGAGGGAAAGTCGCTGTGGGAAACCACGGAGAAATTAAATTCGTTCATGCAGGCGTAGTTCACCCTGCTCACAGATATCGTGGAATAGAATAAATACACTGGTTTCTTCCCGAGATCCATTTTCACAATTCCATTTTTTATACTGCTTTATAGTATTTATAAGCATCAGCCAAACATAAACACGTGATACAATTGTTTTGATACTTTTGACCAGCATCAGCCAAACATAAACACGGGATACAATTGTTGTCATACTTTTGACCAAAGAGAGCACGTTTTCGACTGAGGAGAAATGGTTGCCTCAAATCCACGGTAATTTTTCTTGTACCATAGTACCTACCATTTGTCTTGCACCAACAAGAATACACGCAACGCACTGTTACCTGATTTCCTTCAAGTTCCTGCTTCAGTGATCTCCAAGGATGAGGTTGCAAAAGTTCAGGTCGAGAATCACTTTTCCAGTGTCTGCGTTTCCTCCGAGAAAATAAAAGCTTCGCTTACCCTGAGGGGACCGCAGCCAATCACTGATAATTTTACAGAACTGAAAACGTTATCATAATTTGCCTTTTCATACGTAAGTACAGTGTAATTTATAATGAGCACCCAGTGAATGGCTGCGTAGTACTCGTATTTTGCCTTAACCAGGAGAGGAAATATTTGTAGAGGTATTTTCAAATCTGGTATGATAGCCAAAATCAAGCTTTAACGTCTATTACAGGAAAAACTACCGATCGATGGGCCACGTACTTATAGAATGACTTCAAAATTATTTTGTGTGCAATAAAAAGGTTACGAATTGGACAAACCACCAACACTGAGCCGTACTGAAACTGCAGCCCACGCCGTGCAGAGAGTCGTAGCTCTTTATCTTCCTTATTCTGATAAGTACACATAACTAGCGTTGCTGTGCACTCAAACCTTAAATTTAGAGCGATTGTTCAGTAGCTCAAATAAATAAAATGCAATCGATTTCTACAACTACAGCTTTGAACAATATTCCAATCATTGGCACAGCATCGACCAATCAACGTGTTTCGAACCCTTGGAAGAGAACAGTGTTGTGTCGGGACAAACACTGTAGATGATAACTTTAAAAATAAAGTAGCATTTTGAATTATCTTGTCCAACGCCACGAATATTTGCAGCTATTTGAAAACCCGCCACCTGAACTCAATCTTAGTTGCACCAGCGGCGAGGAATCGGTTGATTCGACCTGTTTTCTTCCATTTTTCTTGTAAAACAAAAACACGTCAAGGATATTAACTTAATAATAGGAAAGAGATTGTGAGTATTTTCGGTGCTTGCGGGTGCAAAACAGAGCGATGATTTGCGAGGAAGTTGTAGCATGTTATAGAAAAAAAAGCGCATGCATTAAATATCAAACAAGAGCCAATCGATGCTGCAATATGAACTTGCCTACGCCTAATAAATGTGAAAATTTCAACTAAAAACTAGAAAGGTGCGCGTATCCTGCCGACTTGCGCAGTCGATCTTTAAAATGTTTTGTCTTCGGTCAGAGAACCTGTTGCCCAACTCATTTCGTCTCCAAAGTAGCAAAACAATGCCAAGCAGTGGATCTTGAACAAACAAAGAAGAACAGCATGATTGCTTTCGGGTTCCTAAATTTTGCTCACTGTTTTGTACACCGTAGCCATGGTATCAGTATGGTACAAATAAACACGATATTAATTGCAGGTTTAGCAACTATTTTTTTTTCAACATTTTTTGAACCTTGTTCTGCGAACCAAGCTTAAGCGATTCTCTTTGTAAAGAGCCAAAAACTGAGACGATAAGAAATAAGCATTTCTTTTTTGAAGTCAAAATTTGATTGTTTTCTCGGCCTGCATTCTTCTGTTATGCGATAAGAAAATTGAATTGTAACGTCTTTTGTGATATCATGCACGGCGTGTTTTGCGTACTGCAACATCCAGCAGCCACGGAAAAGTCTGTTAAGGAGTGCAGAATGTTTTCAACAGTAAACGCTAAAAAACCATGTGCCATATACTATACTATACTATACTTACGTGCATTCTATATTTTGTGTAGGCTACTGTATTGTCGCTTGCGCCCGCAAAATAACTGAACTCGGCGGCGGCGATAGAAACAAACGTGCTCTCTGATCATTGAATTGAGACTGCCCGTCGCACCCTTCAACGCCCAATTAAAAGGCGGCTTAAAAACGTCGTGATAAAGCCGCAATCGTGTACTAGCAAAACATGAAACATTGCAGAAGCACACGCGAGTGGTTGGAATCTTCGAGACACATCTCGGATTATTTGGCGCGACAAAGGAAACGATTAAGCTTCGTCTCGCGAAAATGAGCATAAACAAACAAAAAACACAGAATCGATCCGCGTGCCAAAATCAGAATGATAAGGCCGCATGCCGGCGTCTGTTAAAAAGCAAGAAATGGAGCTTTCAATTTTTTGTGACATTACTTCCTCATTAAATACATCGCTTCGATATTTCAACATAAAAAAAGCAACTTAAACTTAAATATAAGATCGTTTGAACACCACAAATTTTAACGAGCGTAATACGTCTTCAGACATACAACATGTACGATTTCTTGGCGATCGTGTCGCCGTTGTAATGCTGTCGTACCGTCGGGAATGACTTCAGTCTAGTTGTCCAACGCGCGCGAAGGATTTCGTACGGACCAAAGTATCGACGCAACAACTTTCCGCTTAGTCCGCGACGGTGAATCGGCGTCCATACCCAGACTTGGTCTCCCGGCTTGTACTCTGCGTGGTGTCGTTGCAAGTTTCATCATCGGCGTCAGTCCTTTGTTGGTATTTATTGCGCAGCCGTGCAAGCCGTCGAGCTTCCTCTGCACGCTGCAGGTAGGCGGCGACGTCAAGGTTGTCCTCGTTGGTTACGTGCGGCAGCATTGCATCGAGTGGGGTCGTTGGATCCTTCCCGTACACAAACTAGCTGGAACTGGGTCGCCCTGGTTGTCTACTTGAATAGCCGTATTATACGCGGAGATCACGTACGGGAAGGTGACGTCCCAGGTCTTGTGTTCGGCGTCGATGTACAGGGGTAGTAAAAAGTTCTCAGGCCGCAGGTTTTGCTTCTGGTCGGGATATTCTGGCAAGTGAAATCCCATTCAAGCTAGCAGTTATTTAGGAGGGTATAATAATGCCTCTTCTACACTCCACTGGTATTTTCAGATCTCGGACCATCGCAGCTGCCTGACTAAACTGCCCAGAAGCAGACCCTCGGGCATGGAAACTTTTGACTACCCCTGTACATGGCGATCATGTCTGCGATGGTTTTGTTAAGCCGTTCTGTGACAGCACCTGTACACCCTCCCACCCTTTTAACCTGAACGCACGAGCGTCTACCGTCGAATCAATCAGCGCCGTATTACGTAACACAGCGGCGAAATGAGCGAGAATACGCGCTTGCGCGCAGTGACCGCTCCGGTGCAGCTATCATATGCCAGGCTGTTATGGGAACGTGAACACACCCCTATTTCTTTTGAGTAGCGTTATCGTCGTCCGTTTTCTTTTCTGAACGCTTCCACCAAGTTACAAATAAGCGGTCAGGTAGTAGCGCTGGATGGAATGCGATATACGCCCGCTGATTATACTACATGCGTATTAGCATTCTGTTTCTTTTCGCTATGGGTCACGTAGCCCTTCCCGTGGCAAATTAAAGGTTCTTCGCTTATCAATTCACTTCGCTTATCAATTCACGCCTTCCTCTCATGCAGGAAAGCAGGCGGTACCACGTGGCCTTTTCTAATCTTTTCCCAATGGCATGCAGAAAACAGAAGTAAATGCGATAATGCACAAAAATGTAGGTGGGGTTGCATCCGATTCCCGTAACAGCCTGGCAGAGGACTGCTTCACCGGAGTGCTCATTGCGCACACGCGCGTATTCTCGCGCAATTCGCCGCCGTCTTCCGCCGAACGGCACTTATCGCTCCGGCGGTCGACGCTCGTGCGTTCAGGTTAAAAACGTGGGAGGGTCTACATGGCGATCATGTCTGCGATGGTTTTCTTAAGCTGTTCTGTAAGTCCATTCGTCTGCGGATGGTAGGCAGTTGTCTTCCGCTGGCTCTATTGACTGTAGTTCAAGATAGCCTGCGTGAGCTCCGCTGTAAATTTTTTTTTTTTTCGAAGAGTTTGCCACAAGGCATAAGTTAAGAAAGGGGGAATGGGATGCAGGAGATAGAAAGTTAAAAGGAGTGCAGTCCAGTTGTGCTTATGTATTTGAGAAGGTTGGCAGTATAGCGATTGTCCATTATCCATTTCTCATAATCACTACCGCGATTCCACCGCAGGGCCACCTTCGTGATTATCCGTGGCCTAATGTGCGTTGTTGATGGACACGTCCACAACAAGTGACGCACATCGCAGACGTCAGGTGGAGTCTCACAGTGAGGGCACCTGTCAGTCACTGGTAGGTCTTTTTCCCGCCATCGATGTCGAACAGATGGGGTCAGAGCCGCCCCTACCCGGATCCGGCGCACTGTCACCTCCTCCTGCCGAGTAAGACTACGGGAGAGAGGGTGCGAACACGGAGGAACGAGAGCGCGTGTTTGCTGGCGCAGAACTTGCGAATCGGAAACGTGGGACAGGAACGGATCTGGGGGAAGAGGGGAAGGTGGTGGATCGTCTGATGTGTTTATATGCGTCTTAGCATCTGCTTGTATGTTATGTGGATCGCGAGCATGGCCGCGAATGCAGTGTATGCGAATAGGACATGGGTACTTTGAACATAGCAAATGTATGGACTGTGTTATTTGGAATGTGCGTCGAACGGCCTTAAGCTGTTTAAGGGCAGTGAGAGAGTCTGTGTAAAGATGAACTGAATTGAATGTAGGAACTGGTGGAAGGGAATGTATAGCATTGTAAATTGCTTGAAGTTCCAGTGCCAGAGGGGTGCACGTATCCGCGGTATATGTCACGTGAGTGTTGAGATGCGGATGAGAGGGACTATACACAAAAGTAACTCCTCGCTCTGCAGTATGTGATGCATCGGTATATAATATGCACCCTTCAGGCAGATGTGCGGATGATACCGACGGGGAAGCAGTGGGGCGATTGTCCGTGAGCTGGCAGTACGACCATGGAGGTAGTGTCTTTAAATGATGTAGTTGTAAAGACTGTTTGCGAGCTCTGTTTGCCATCCGCTGATCAACGAGTTCAGTGAGCGTATTTAGCTGGGCAGAGGAACGGACAGAGGAACTGCATTTACAGCGGAGCTGGGCATACTTCAAGAGTATGCCCAGCTCCGCTGTAAATGCAGTTCCTCTGTCCGTTATGAGAACTTGAAGCAAAAGAAGAAGAAGGTTTTTCGCCTATGTTACTGTAGTATTACCCCGACAATTGCAGATCTGACCTTCTACCCATAGATCCTTTCACAATTAATTCTGTTGGTGTGTTATATTAATTGGAAACGAAAAATTGCAGCTTCGCCAAGTGCCGATGGCAAAACAAAAATGTTGTTGGAAAGCACAGCTACCGGCTCATTTTTTTATTCTTGGAGTCTTTATACAACCATTGCAGTTCTTTTTGCCCAATGAATACAAGGTTCATCATTTTCACAAATCAGGTAACACTCTTTCAGCGGGTAACTACAGGGCGGTTGGATTCAGTGTATTCTAGACACTTCATAAGCACATAATTTACCCACACTTTGTTACTTGTCTGTTGTTGCTACTATAACAACTTATACAGCTGCCATTAAAATGGCTCCAAGTACACCTGTTTTAGCATGTAACATGCCCTATTTCTCATCAATGATTTATTTCGAAATCTGAATACGAGTTTTTTACGGATTACATTTTGTTGGATTTTGCTAATGCCGTTTGCACTGTTCTGCATGACTTCCTGGGAGTTATTTTCAATGCACTTAATATTGATAATGGCCGTGTATTAGGCTGAAATAAATTTATTCTCTCAATGCAATTCAAATCAGGTTTTCGTCTAACCGAAGGTAATACGTGTCAGTTAAAAGTCTGACGCACTTCTTATTTCCAAGAATTCTGAAATACCTCAAGGTCCGCTTGAGGTCATTCCTGTTTCTAATCCATATCTTCCTAATATTCTTTCTAAAAATGTTCCTCCTAGCATGAAACATTTTGCAAAAGATCGTCTGCTACATCTTATCCCTTCTGACGATGGTTGTTTGCAGTCGGACGTTGCCGAATTTCTTCATCACACATTGACTGCCTGATGAAACAACAATATCACATGCAAATATATGCGTATTTCTAGCCAAACTTGTGATAACACCACAGGCTGTCTTCTTAATCAGGTTTCGTCGTCCCCTGTTTCAAGTCAGTTATTTTTCATCTACCTTACATATCTCCAAGCAGTGATCACAACTTTAATATTGCTATCCCAAATTCATTCTCCCCCTTTGCTCGAATTCATTTATTTTTTGAAATCCGGAATCAAAACATTACCGCAGCTGCCTCCGTTTCTTCATCAGTACCATTGCTGATGGCGTTAATATACAGAAATGTACAACTGATTTTGTATTCCCCTCTTTTTTGTAATACTTCCGGGCGTTGATACTATTGCAAATATATAAATGTATAGTGAGCAAATTCATCGTGCATCGTGGCAAAGTCTGTGCAGGCTTCAGATCTATGAATAAAATTATATTTGATATCTCTGTCTCTCATCGAATAGCAATCAATTATAAATTACATCACAGCGACAGCTGCACGAATGGTACTCTTTTTACATGGTACCTCAGAGTGGTTGCACCCAAAGAGACAGAAAACGAACCAGCAGCTACCACCCTTCACTGGCGTTTGAAAATATGGAAATGTCGCACTGTTCCATCCCCTCCAAAGCTTTCTGAAGCCATCTGAAGACAAATCAAAAGAGAAAGCAACTATAATCGTGGCCAATGCAGAACCAACTGGCAAAAATATGTTGGAAGGCTAAAATAAATATTGCTAGGTGGAAATCGGTCTATTATGAAAGCTAGGCGTAGTAAGTCTCAAGCACAGTCTCAGCAAGGCTTGTCCCAGAACAATAGCTGCAGTTGACCACCAGACGAGGCCAATTATTCAGGCTTTGATCTATGCCAAGGATCCTGCGGAAGCGGAATCACTGGCAATAGCCATCACCATAAAAACACAAGACCACCAAAACAAGTCATCACACGTAGTGACGGACTACCAACCAGCCTGCAGGGACTATCTGGCCGGAAAACCTCACCGAAGAGCGTGTGCAATATTACGTTCCATCTCACAGACGCACACAATTACATGGACACCTGGGCACGAAGGCCTAGAAGGAAATGAGGTAGCGAATGATCTAGCCCGAGCTCTCACAAACCGGGCGGATCCCCATCCCTACCCCACCCCTCTCCTAGGACCCTACGGCGACAGGCCGGAACACCTACGGTTAGAAAGAAGAATTTTCTCATCACCACACAAACAACTTCCTTCCTCGGACGCTATAGACTGGAGAGAAATACAAACAAACACATTCCCTAATCTTCAAATTTTAAGAAGATAAGCCCAACAAAATACACGAGCTACTGTCCTTTGCGCGGTGCAAGCCCCACACTCTATCACATCTCTTGGGAATGCCAGGACAAACCTGACCCAACGTTACTAGTGCCATGCCCGACACACGAGCAGTGGGAGGCGGCCCTGACCAGCGACAACCTGGACCAGCAAGCCTGGATTATCCAGCTAGTCCGCAAGTCAGCTGCTGCCACCGGAGCCCTGGACTAGGGGCACCGACCACCCAGCTCCTGCGAATTCTTACGGATTATTAATTAAAAGTTTTTTCTCTCTCTCTCTCTCCCAGAACGAGTCCACGCGCATCCACTTCGTCCTATCCTTTCACATCCGTAGCCACCCATTCGTCCTTCTCTTCCACACGCGCGTAAGTGACATAGCAGTTTTCCCCGGGACAGATGAACTCATCCTCGAGCGAGTCAAGCAGATTAGGAATACCAGTGTTTCAGTCGTGCCACATGAGCCAGTTCAGTCGTCCACGAGTATGATTTGTAATGTCACTTTAGCGATAACGTAAGTTACCTCAATTAAAGAACTTACAACAACGAAGGGTCCGGCGTATTGCCACAGGAACTTCTGGTACAGTCCGCGACGTCGAAATGGCGTCCAATGCCATACCAAATCTCCGGGTTCATTTTTACTGCGGCATGAGCCGCATCATACCGAACCTTCGTGCGGTCTTGGGAGGCGATAGCTCATAAACGAGCAAGACGACGCGCTACTTCAGCAAGACAGAGATGTTGCGACACAGATGGGTCATCGTGCACGAAGAATGGAAGAATAGTGTGCAGGAAGGTTGATGGTGAGCGCGCGTAAAGAAGGAAAAAAGGAGAATATCCAGTCCCTTCATGCTTCATCATCATCATCAGCAGCAGCAGCAGCAGCAGCAGCAGCAGCAGCAGCAGCCTGACTGTACCCACTGCAGGGCGAAGGCCTCTCCCATAGTTCTCCACTTAACCCGGTTCTGTGCTACTTGCATCCACTTGACCCCTGCGAACTTCTTAATCTCATCCGCCCAACTAACGTTCTGCCGCCCCCTGACGTGAGTTACAAATTGCAAGACGGCGTCCCAGTTCCTGTGATTTGATGTTACATATATTGACATCATGTTAATGAGAGTCTGGTTTAGACGCTCGGTGAGGCCATTTGTCTGAGAGTGGTAGGGAGTATAATGATGGTATTTAGAGCCACAGAGCCGCAAAAGTTCTTCCATGATATCTGCAGTGAACCGTCTACCGCGATCACTGATGGTCACTCGGGGCGCGCCGTGGCGAAGGACGATTTGGTGTGATAAAAAGTTCGACACATCGGTTGCTTTGGCAGCAACGAGTGCAGACGTCTCCACATACCGGGTCAAATAGTGAATAGCTACGATAGTCGGTGTATTTTAAGCAGCACTACTCAGGCCCTATTGATTCAAAATAACAGCTGCTATATTAAATACAAAAAATGAACCGTACCATAAAGAAAATAATTTCGTAGGAGGCCTTACATTATACCGTGTTGTAATATATAGATACATCCAAGCACATTGCAATAGTATATCTTAAACTGGTGTCCTAGAGCTATTCACGTACTTAGTCAAACTTTAGAGTTAATGACTGCATTCATATTGGGAATAAAACGTCTTGCAACAAACAATTACACAATATTCTACAACGAGTGAATGAAAAGTTATCGACCATTTTCTGCAAAGACTTATGCACTCTAAAGCAAGCTATTTGATATCAGCTTACAATGCTACTGCTGGAAGTAATGATATTCGAATGTCCAGTACAGCCCATTCATTTTCTACTCATTATTTTCTCCACAATATTTTCCTTCTTCATTCCGGTGGAAAAACCTTGTTTTTCCACTCTTCGCGGTGCTCGTATATACCAATATTTTACACTTTGTATCTAACTCCAAAGAAGCATTGGTTTTGCCACAACTGGCATGCAAAAGTCATTTATTTGCAAAAACTGACATTTGTTTCGATATTACATTAGTAAATATAGATTCGCACTTTTTATAAGTATCTGCATTGTCAGCCTCACATTCTTCAGGGATTGAAACGTATTATATAAAATTAAATTAGCAATCTGAGATAGGCTTGAAATAGTCCTGCATATGTATGTATATTACTGAGTGATATCCTTAGCCCTATTAGAATCTGCTGTTGGTATGTCGTATCCCCGGTTGAAGCCCTATCAAGAAATGTGCTTGGCTCGAGCGGCGTAGGCTTGAATTTTTCATATTAAAATATACGCCATTTTATCTCAGCAGTTGGCTTTGACCTATTGAAATGAATTTTTGACAAATATCAAATGACCGAAAAGCAACGGTCATGACGTGCAGAATGTTCACATGCATGCCGCGATTTGTTTCTTCTCTTCCTTTTAACACACTGGAACTCTATTCTATTCTAATGCTTCTGAAATAAAATTTATCTCATCTTACGTCTTTTGATTTGACGTCAATATGCGCAGCCGACAAGTTGGCGGCAACTGTTTGAATAATTAGGCAAGGACTGCGTCGTGTTCGTGTGCCGAGAATGCATTCAACTATTAAATGCTTGCGACATTCTAGAACTCAAATCTAACAGAGCCACATTAAATCTGGCTCTGTGCATGCTGATCTGGGATACAGCTGGCTTGACACGGTGTCAAAAGGGCAAATGCAAGAGTGGATGACTTGCGGCTCATGAAATAGCACGGCCGAGAAAAATAAAACTTTGCAATCTATTTGGGTAATCGTTTTTTCTTGCTACTCTTATTGCTCAGGGGTAAGGGTGGTAGCGGTAAAGTGATACTGCTAGATATCTGCCTGGCTGTACATTTTGGCCGCCTCATGCTTGGAGGCTGAACAAATAGTCGGCAAGGGAAATAAATTTGGTCTAGCATAAATGAAAATCGTGGGCCCTATGACCACCATCGCCTATTGCACGTGGAAAAGCAGAATCTCAATTGCTAGCGCTTACAAATTACCGATTAATAAACCGAAACCCACTCAGTTTACTGAATTCTTTGACGCAATATTTTCTGGTTAAGAATTGCTAGTCCGCTACAAAGACACAATGATGAATTAGATAAAATATCTCATGTAGCTTATGCTGACACCTTGATTTTTTTCATTATTGGTATTTTTTACTGCAAGTGACAAACATCAGCGGCTTTTTCTTAACACCCTCAACTTATATTTGTATGCAGTTGGCGGACAGCCTCTCCCGAGTCATTAGAGACTAAGCTTTGTTATACGTAATACGTTAATATAATACGCTGATATCAAATAGTTTTCTGACATATTAACATAACCAGGCACTTTTTCAAACAACATTCTGCGAAACTCAATTACGTTTGTGAAATGGAGTACTGGTGATCATCTATGATTTTCAAAATCCAGCTAAACTAGTGGTAAATTATCATTTGCCTCAACGGTGCTATGAAAGCTAGCGCTAAGCGAAACACTTCGCCATGACAGACGCACCACTGGTCCGATGTGGAAACTCAAGGAATGCAATCATGTTAGGCAATGCTCATTCAGCTCGGTTGCTCTTAAAGGCGGCATCGTCGCCATATCGATGCGTTATAAACACATATCGGAGAATATAAGCACGAGATTTTTGTCTGGAGATGTGATACAACCTTATTGCTATGCAGCTTTCTAGGCGTTGACATACCATTTCACTTTACATATAGCATCCATCAGGTATACAATTTGGAGACTACTTAGCGAGAGAAATTCTAACTACGACACACAACCTGCAGTTGCATGAAGTGAAGCAATTGTGGGTGATAACCATGTAGTGTGCCTTCCTCTCTTCATACACAAGGCCAGCCAAAGACGTTCAATGCTTAGTGAGGCTTTACGCCATTATTTGCTTCCCGAATGTTCGCTGTAGGGCTGTTGGTGTTAAGGGCTCTATCTCTTTCACTGCTAACGTGAAACTTAAGCTCCAACTTTTTCTCTCTATGAGTGGCTCACTGTCTCTTTCAATTCCAATTGGCTGCTGAAAAATATCACGCATTTACGTTTTAAGAACCATCACTTCTGTAAAATTATTCAGAGCTGCACATGTACACATGCGGTATAGGGAAAAAAAAACGCTCAAAAATAAGGACTGATTTGTTTCCCTCTGCCAAATCCATACAGCTAGAGCATATCGTGACGCTTTGAAGCTAAAGAATAAAGTAAGCAGGTACATTTTTATGTGATTTGAAATCAGTAGACTCTATTCAATCTTCACTGACACTCACGCTAAAGATTAAAGAGGGGTAAAGTACTGCTTCCTGTTTACAAAAACTTGACGACCTCCTAGAACTTGGTATGATGCGGTACCATTAAAGACATTGTTATTCATACAATACTGTATCGGCGTGGTCTGATTATAGAGGAAATATTAGTAACACGTTTCTGGCAAGTTTTAATAGGCAGGTGACATGATTTTGTGCTGATTGATTGGTGGATGTTATATCAACACAGCACAAGACATAGCCAAGTGAGCCTGCACACCCTACTAGAGGCACATTTTTGTGTTCACATGGGGATATAGGAATGAACCCTCGCGGACCCTTTTGTCCAGAGATTCGTACAGCTTAGGTAAATAAGGTTTTAGGACTGATTCGCGTTGTTTTGCACATATGTTGCAGCCTAATACTATGTGATAATGCGTGTTCTAAAGCAGATTAAGGCGCATATTTTAGGCTTAACGCTTCAGCGAGAAGTGGAATACATATGCGCGGCACAAGACAAGTACACAGGTAGGACATGCGACCGGCCCATTATAGGAAATTGATTGGCGACGTCTGGTCCACCAGTGGCCCTGCTAGGCCAGTGCGCTACCATTAATGGTGCAGCTATGCGATAACATTGACCGCTCTTGGACTAATGATTTACATGTTACCCCCATGATTGGCATTCATGGGCTATCAACAGGCAATAATGACCTTGCGTATAGAATCGCTTGCCAACATTGTATACACAATGATATATGATGGCCAATATTACCCAGCAATCGGCAATGTCTTGCCCATAATTCGCGAATCATGGCATACATTTATAAATACTACCCTGAAAGTATAAATGGCTTGTCAGCATGGAATATAGCTTATCATGCATTAGTCAATATAATCACGCCAGTCTTAGTGGCTTGCTAATATTGTATGCATCTTCAGTTCCAGTGGCCGACATCATGGCACGCATTGGCAATTATTGTCCAGCCAGTATTTGTGGCTTGTTAACATCGAATATATCTTGGCATACATGGGTCAATATCTCCCAGCCAAACGTAATGGCTTCCCAACATTGTGTATATCTCCAGATAAAATGGTCGATGATGGCATACAGTGGTAAATATTGTCCTGTCAGTATAGCTGGCTTGTCGACATTTAATATACCTTGGCATATATTGGTTAAAGTTATCCTACAGGTCTTGGTTGTTTCTCAATAATGTGTACTTGTTGGTTCCAGTGGGCAATAATGCCTAACTAGCTGTGGCAACTGGCTAGCATTGCACCTATCATGGCATACATTGGTGAATATTGCAATGCCAGTATTGATTGCTTGTCAGCATCGAATGTATCTTGGCATACGTTGGTCAATATTCTCCCGCCAGTCGTCATGGTTCCCAGCATTGAATATCTGCAATTACAGTGGTCGATGTTGCCTGACGAAGTGTAATGGCTCGCCAAAATATCATACATCTTTACATAGGTCCATCAATATTCTTTTGCCATCATTGATAGCCTGTCAACTCGAAATATTTGCTGCCATACGATGGTGAATATTTTATACTACAAGTTGATATTTTTTCCCAATATTGTATCCATCACAGGTTATAGTGGTCGATATTTTATGGGCAGCTGCGATGGCTTGCCAACACTGTACGCATCATTGTATGCATTGATTCATATGATCCTGTTAGTATAGCTAACCTACCTACATTGAATACATTTTGACATACAGTGGTCCATGTGGCCCCGCCAGTTTTTAGGTCTTTACAACAAGGAGTATGACTGGGTTATAGTGGTCGATATTCTCCACTGAGTTTTGACGGCTGGAAAGAAAAACATTGCACAAACCATGACATGTGTTGGCCGGTATTGGCTTGCAGATATTAATGATCAACTTTCAACCTATATATCTTGATATATTTTTAATGTCCAGAACAATACTGTCGTGTCCTTCGCGATGGGTTTCAAGTATATTTTAGATGTCGTCAACGTTATATTATTAGTAGTAGAGAACATTTATTCAAGAAAAATTGTTTAGCCAGTAGGGCACGGTTGGTATAGGGTCTTCCCTTACTGCTCCGGTGGCTTAACCCCTGCCGCCGTAAGGCTTCATTTTCTTGACAAACCCATGCCATGAGATAAAGGGAGAGATTCTTTAGCCAAAACATTTGTAAAGCCCTAAGTGAATATTATGCATGTAAACAGGGCATGCTTTGCACAATGTTGCCGTCGAGTCGGACGCGTAGCTTATGCCATCTACGAAGCGCTTAAAAATGTCCGACTGTTGAGCTGTTCTCAACTGTGAAGAAAATTAGCCCAGAGGTAGAACGCGCAGCAGTTACAGGCCCTACTATTCCTTCTATACGTCTTCAGCGTGATGCGTGAGGCCACTCATACGTAAAATTTTAGAAATACTTCGTCGCCCTCGATAAAATCGCAACAAAACCGACGCATAATTTTTTAGGCTGACAACGGTCGCTGCTTATGTATAGAAACACAATGCAGCACAGCATACAAGCATACAGACTTCTGCAATCTAGAGTAGGCCAGTAAGACGTAGCACATTTAAAATCATATATACTATAGGCTGTCAGCTGGGTAAAATTTGTTGCGATGAGGTGTTACATCCGCATCCTGAAAAATGTTGTCCATAACTAGAAATAGACACATAAACGCTTTATTTAGGCACTATTTGATTTTCGTGGTGAAAAAATATTAAATTCTTGAAAAAAGAGGTCGAAGAGATTGTTCTAGTGAATGCAAATGCTGCACCGTTTCGTCAGGTACGCTAGCTGACTCCTCAACGAGGCGCCAGCCCCGACTGTATTGTGTCGTAGGTGGTCTTGTAAGCACTGAAGGCGGGCCAGCTGCACCATATTTGGTGTTGTAATTTACATGAGCCATAGACTTAAACGTGATTCCTATATGCCGGCATGCTCTGCTTTGAGTGCTTCAGCAAAGGACGAACGATGAACAAAAGCTTTAGGCTGTTGATGCAGCATAGCTCATAGTCAAAAGGTAGATCCCCCCACATAAAAAGCACTGTTTTCTATACGTTCTCTACCTTCAACTGGCAGAAAAAAATCTAGATTTCTCAGATTATCTGGAATGAAGTGTATTTAAATTCAATAGCATTGCACGCTGTCCAACTTTTTACTAGAAGTTGTGTACTGCAGCGAACGTGAAGGGTATCACGTTAATAGGACAGTGTAATTTCCAACGGTGTTTTTCCGACATAATCAACTCCGAAGCTACACATCTTACAGACACGAAAAGTAAAAAAAAAATGCCGACGGGACGCGCGTACTCGAAAAACCGATTATTTCGCTCATACAAATAATATTGTCACGTTGTGGTGACAAGGCCGTAGGCAGCAAGAGAGAAGAAAGGCAGAAAATGACAGCAATCAGCCTTTATTGGGATCACTTGAGCCCTCAAAATGACTAAGCAACTTGGTGGCGGCGATAGCAAATAACGCGCACTCTGTTCGTCGAACTGAGATATCCCGTCACACCCGTCAACACTCAATTGAAAGGCGGCACAGAAACATCTAGATAAAGCCCCTAATGGCAGCTAGCATAACCTGGGACAATGAAGAAGGCCATGCGAGTGGCCGGAATCTTTGAGACACTCACCGATGCATCTTGCGCGACAACAAAAATCTGCGGCAGCAGCATCTCGCGGCAACGACCATCAACAAACAAAAAATACAAAATTGATCCGTGCGCTAGAATCACAGTGATAAGTTCGCATGTCGGCGGCTGTAGACAAAAAAGAAGTAAATATTTCAATCGTTCGCGGCAATTAGAAAGTTTAGCAAAAACAGCTGCGACATTTGTTGTGCCACTGGGAATACGTCAGTCTCAAATATACACATGCACCAACTGGTAGACCTCACTAAGCTACATAAGCGGAACACGTACAATGAGTTCTCATTTGGCACACGTTTTAACTGGCCTGTATAAGAAGGGCTCAGCGCAGCATCAGGCTAAGTATTTCTGGTTTGCTGTTTAGCTACAACCAGTAAAGCAGACTCGCCAGTATGTCGAACAGAAGTTGTGTTTTCACCTTCTTAGCAGGAATAATTAGTTCATCCACGTAATGGTGAGATTTCCCTTTTACGGGAAAATACTGCGACAGCAGTAAAGGTGCTGTATTTCTTAAATTTCCTGAGCTGTTGGTATCAGCGTTGCCGGCATTGTATGTTCAAAAAGGACCAGCATGACAGTGTCAGGCAGAGGAAACTGGCGCTATGTTTCACGCTTGATTAATGATTTTCATCATCATTATCATCAGCCTGATTATACCCACTGCAGGGTGAAGGCCTCTCCCATATTTCTCCACTTAACCCGGTTCTGTGCTAGCTGCATTCACTTGACCCCTGCGAACTTCTTAATCTCATCCACCCACCTAACTTTCTGCCGCCCCCTGCCACGCTTTCCTTCCCTTGGAATCCAGTTTGTTACCCTCAGCGACCATCTGTTGTCCTCTCTTCGCACTACATGTCCTGCCCATGTCCATTTCTTCTTCTTAATGTCCACTAGAATGTCGGTAACTTGAGTTATTTCTCTGACCCACTCTGCACGCTTTCTATCTCTTAATGTTACCCCTCCCATTTTTCGTTCCATAGCCCTCTGGGTTGTCCTCAACTTAAGTAGAACTCTCTTAGTTAGCCTCCACGTTTCAGCCCCATAGGTGAGTATAGGCAAGATGCAACTGTTGTATACTTTCCTCTTGAGCGATGCCGGTAAGCTGCTAGTCATAATCTGCGAGTGCTTGCCAAATGCGCTCCATCCCAATCTTATTCTTCTTGTTATTTCCTTTTCATGGTCCGGATCTGCGGTTAATACCTGTCCTAAGTAGACATATTCGCCTTCTACTTCCAGTATTTCGCTACCTCATGTAAACTGCTGTTCCTTCCCGAGGCTGTTGAACATTACCTTAGTCGTCTGCATATTGATTTTCAAGCCTACCTTTCTACTTTTTCTGTCTAGGTCATCAATCATTATTTGCAGTTCATCCCCCGAGTTGCTTAGCAAGGCAATGTCATCAGCAAATCACAGATTACTGAGGTATTATCCGTCTACCCTTATCCCTAACTGCTCCCGTTCCAAGTCTCCTAATACTTCCTCTAAACAAGCTGTGAATAGTACTGGGGAGATTGTGTCTCCTTGCCGAACACCTTTGTTTATGGGAATTTTGTTACTTTATTTATGCAGAACTATGGTTGCTGTGCAGCCACTATATATATCTTCCAGCACTTTCACGTACGGCTCGTCTACCCCCTGATTTCGCAATGCCTGCATCACCGCCGAGGTTTCAACTGAGTCAAATGCTTTTTCGTAATCAATGAATGCTATGTATAAGGGCTGGTTATATTCCGAGCATTTTTCAATCACCTGATTAATGGTATGGATATGATCGATAGTAGAGTATCGTTTCCGAAACCCTGCTTGATCCTTTGCTTGATTGCAGTCTAAGGTTGTCCTGATTCTATTAGCGATTACCTTAGTAAATACCTTATACGTAACAGACAGTAAGCTGATTGGTCTGTAATTTTTAAGGTCCTTAGAGTCCCCTTTCTTGTGAATGAGGATAATGTTTGCATTCTTCCATGGTTCCGGTACCGTCGATGACACCAGGCACTGCGTATACAAAGTGGCCAGTTTTTCTAGCACGATATCCCCCCCGTCCTTCAGCAATGATTTTACAAGAGCGCAAAAAAAGACAAGGGAGGACAACTCCAGTTGGTTTTAGGTGGGAGCCGAACTTTCCTTACCATTGGATTCAGGATTGCACGCACCAGTCATAGGCGACGCAAGTGTTTTGTTTTGTGGAAGGAATTGATATGAAGATGACTTCACATAATGAAGTGCCTTACTAATGCTTTTTAAAGAAAATTATAGAAACAATTTTCAGTTCTAAGGCTCAAGGATTAGGACAGTAACAAAGTTCACATATGCGAGTTGCAAACACGGCATGCCCTTTATGGCAGAGCTTAACTTTCCTCTACTTCTTTGTTTGTGTGTCGACAGCATACTGATGTTATCTCTTTCCGCCTACCAAACATTTTGGTACATCAGAAGTTTCGCAGGGCAGAATGAAATGTGAGAAAATTTACAAGAAGCAGGTGGATGCATTAAAACATAATTTATGTCTCGAGCTCTTGGACTAAAAATGAATATATTATAGCTGCCCCGAAAATGTTTAAAACCTCAAACTTCTGAATTATATGATACCATTTTTCTGGTGATAGCGGAGATAGACTACGCACAAACGTAAATAAGTTACCTGCCTAGGCCTACTGACAGTTATTAGCTAAGTTTGTTATATTAATTCTGGGATACTATAATTTTATCTAAATTATTATTGTAGATTGCTCGAAGTATGTTTCGCTTGCAGCGTAAGCGACTGAAATGATGGCTGTGGTTTCTTTATTTCTTATACGTGTAGCCCGCATGTGTGGGTTGCTTGTTAAAGAAATAAACTGTTCGACATTGCAGGATGACATATTTCTGTTTGCGAAGAATGCGCTGGTCTGCGAGGTATCTGGAAGCAAGAAGCGAAAACCGATTAGGAATGTGCAACTATTTCAAGAAAAACTGGTCTGTTAGCTACAGCTGTTTCTGCTACTTCTTAAGCTATAACAGTGTTCATTATTATACTCAGCAAAGAGCATAGCTATTTTGTTATATGTGGCTTGAATATAAGCATTGAGTACTTGGCCGATCCCGAAAATGTCAACGAAGCAAATTAGCGCAATTGTTACGATATTTTTTTAACTCTCCTGAAATGACCAGCACCTGCAATTTCTTCTCGAAGTTTTTATCCGGTGAGCCAGCAGAGGAAAACTTCTTTGGAGCAATTTCGGAACGTCCTATGTATACCGGCTAAAGATACAGCAAAGCAAAATCAAAATCCCAACCGAAAATCGTTTACGCTCCAGGAGGCAACACATCATCTCCCGTTTTATGATTCCAAAGCATTTTTCACATCATGATTCACGTCACGAGAAAGTGTAACCTAAAAATGTTTGTGGCATTGACAAATAAAAAAGACAAATTGTGCAACCAACAGAAAATAACTCGCCATCTCTCCCTCATTCACCCACTTCCTAGGTCACAATATTATTTCCGCAGCTTGTCACGCCTCCAGTAATATTGCAACGCATTCTCCCACTGAGCCGTAAACATTGTCTTAAGCACTTTGAAACTGGCACATACATTGACACTGGGTAGCTAATATCTGTGTATTTTCGAAGCTTCATCTGCGAGCCTCATTTATTTGGCCTTGGTAAAAAGTCCCGTCCCTATTCGGTACAGGTTCTTTGTGGTGTTTCCGGAGTGGAAGCAACAGTGATAGGTAGTGACAATACCAAGAGATACCTTTCACATTTCTTCAAATAAGCAGAATAAGTTTGCCCCAGAATTTTTTCAATTACTCTGCTCCTGCTGTATTTCTATTTTTGCTTATAATATCTTTACAAACTTTTCACTTGATCCTTTGCTCTTTCTGCTCTCCACTTCCTGCTAGACATCTTCAGAAACCCTCGGCATCTGTTCTACTACTTCACCCCCCTTCTCACAATCTCCTTTACAGCATTTTGTCTCGCTAAATTTATCTGACGCTGCATTACTGAGATGGCCTTCAGGGACCTTCGTAGTCATAGTTTACGTAATGTAGTGTCTTAGCAGATGTAGCAAACCGCAATTTAGCCTTCTTGTGATGCATGAATAATCTAGGATTTGCAGCGGAAAAGCTTGTTTATCGTGCTCTTGTTTATGCCCGTGGTTTTCGCATCCATACTAGACCATACGTTAAAGCCAAAACTGACACTGGAGCTATCATCGTCAACACCACCTCTAAGATGGAAATCTAACTCACCGTGAGTTTTGGATTCCGAGTCGCAAGCGCCAATCATAAGCCACGCAGACACTCTCGTACGAGGCTTTTTATGGATGTTGGGGACTAATTCAATTTTGTAGCATCCTATGACTGCATGTTCTTCATTACGTGTGCCCCGGAAATGAAGCGAAGACAGAAGTGCATGGAGCGCACCTGAGTGCCGTTTGTTCTAACCATCTAGAATCGCGAATCACTTTGTATCACTAAATTTTACCTTTACCCTTTCTCCGCCAAGAATGTTGTCTACAGATATGTTGCATTGTTCACCAAACAACCATTTCCTAAGATGCTGAAAACAATGTTCTAATTCAAGGGTTCGATCGGACGCTCGATGTCATGCTGACAATATATGCCAGCACATACGATTGTGAGACCACTCCTGCTGTTCTGCAATTTCTCTTACAACCGTCATGCAGTGAACTATCGAAAGTTTGCCTTTCGAACTAGCCAGGTTTGCCTTTACGCAAACCTGAAGGAGGCTTCAGTTTACCAACGGGAACCTGAAGCCTCCTTCAGGTTTGCGTATGGTGAGGAACACTGTCAACTCTTCCGTTTCCTCAAATGAGATAATGATGTCTACAATACCCTTTTTATGATTTATCGCTCTACTCTGACATTCACAAGTTTGATAATAGGTTTCTTAATGAACTGCTTGTCTTGTCACAAAGTCCTGAAGGAACACAACGGTCATTGAAGTGTTTGAAAAGCCTTTTTCTGATTTGTGTTCTCGTGCTCTCAATTCCGTCGTCAGACCTCCAACGTCATAGGCAGAAAACAGTTCGCCGTTGCCTCATTAAGTTCTATAATGGCCTGTTTACACCATGCAGTCTTTGACAAACTTTTAGAGCCCAAGCGGTTTGTTTCTTAGCAACACCGTGGGATCATAGTGCATTCTCATAGTTCCAGCTTTCTGAACGCAAGGAGAATTTTTGACCTAGCCTCTTTCAATATAAACGACTTCCACGAATGCCAAAGAGGCGTCACTAAACGAATTAGAAACAGAACCTTTGGCCTCCAAACATTTGAAAAAGGGCGTACCTCTTTGCTCGGCAGGAGCAGCCAGATCAGCGCACGAGAGCATTGCGGACGCGCGTTCTCGTCTCCCCAACGGAACATTCACGGTGCTCGAAGAGCAGCGTAGCGAGGGATAACGCGTGACGTCAGGCGTCATGTCATCAAACATTTCCCGCGCTCGCGTTCACGCTGCTCGGAGAGCAGCATAGCGAGGGGGAGCGCGTGTCGTCAGATGTCATGTGATCACACTTGTCCCGCGCTCACGTTGCCTGTAACCCGTCCTGACGTCAAAAAGGTCACGTGGCTTACTCCGTTCTCCCTGTACTCCGCCGCTGGCGACGGAGCACCGAGGACTGCTCTCGGCTGCTCTCGGGACCCCAAAAGCGTGCCTCCTCTGCCAATAGAACACAACGCTACTGTTCCTGTTCGACCACTGGTAGGCGCCAAAACTCGCGAGAGCACTTTTAGGACAGCTAAAAGTGCTCCTGTTCAACCAATGGAAACCGGTATAAGATCTGATTAGGCGGCACTAGGAATTCGATCTCAAGCATATTCGGCTAGATTTTAGTGCAATAAGTGGCACTCTGTACTGAAAACATTTGGTTTCCTCCCCTTAAATTGCCAATAAGCAGGAATTTCATTATACCTAGAATACCATACAGATCTGTAAGCAGTCTGTGTATCGTCACCATGACTTCCATCGAAGTGTTTCGCTACATCCTCGGAGAAGTATGCTAAATGTTTCATCAATTCGGCTCTCATTGCAAATTTTCTGCCTTGTATAAGGCCTAGACACGCGCCTTCTAATTCACTACATGCTAGCTGCATCCTATTGGAGTACCGTCTGCATCGCACGCTTGCTTGCTGAAATGCACTTACATACGAAGCTTACATAAACCATGGCTTTAAAATAGCGTACTGACGTTTGTTTTCAACGCCATCCTAATGCCCATGATCACTCAGTGTAACAAAAGTAGAAATTAGCATCTTAATTATTTGAGGACATAGTTGTTAATGGTGTGATATCGTTGGTAAGAATATAGCTAAGGCAATGGAAGGTTCTTAAGCCATGGGCTTAATAAAATATTGTGAAGATAAAGGCTCTCATTCGTAGGCCTCATATTATCTTGCACCAGTCCGCTCCCGGGGTCACCAATTGTAGAGAAGTTTAGGTGTTGGTGCTTTCGCACTGATTTTCATGTGTGGATACCTTGTACCATCGTTAAGTAGATCGACGGTACTCTAGGTCCCTCGGCAGAGCTCGCTTGACGAAAACAAAGGTCACGCTTATATCTGTGCCGAAACTCAGTAAGCGATGAATTGGCTCAAATCGAGTGTTGTAAGATGGTTGGTTGGTTTGTGGGGTTTAACGTCCCAAAGCAACTCAGGCTATGAGAGACGCCGTAGTGGAGGACTCCGGAAATTTCGACCACCTGGGGTTCTTTAACGTGCACTGACATCGCACAGCACACGGACGCCTTGCTTTTCGCCTCCACCGAAAAGCTGCCGCCGAGGCCGGGATTCGAGTGTTGTAAGAATTCCAACTGTTCGCAATGGCTCTTTGTAAGTGCGTAGTTAAATATCACAATTCATATAAAAAACACATTTGTTTTCTCGTTTAACAGGGCGTCATTCATGCATCAGGCATTGTATCAGCTAGATTTTAGATAATTACAAGATGGGCTAGAAGGTTGAACATTCATAATTGCAGAACGTCAGGGATGAACGAAGCCAACAGTTTCCCGTGTGTCCTGTGCCTTCATTTCTACTGTTTTCTTGTGGTTTTTTTTTTTTCTCGCTTTTGACCACTCTTAGTAGTAACGTTTAGGAACTTCTTTAGTTTTCTCGTTAATTGGCTTGAATAAAATGCCTCAAGAATATTTTGCCCTTCGTTTCGAGACGGACTGTACGTCACAGTCCGTCACAGTCCGTCACAGTACGTCACAGTTACTTCGAAATGGCAAAGATATGTTATCTGCGGTAACAATGCGAGCCGCAGTAAATATTTAGAAGAATTGCTTTGGTTGTTAACGTTCTTCTGACAGACGCATTCGCGAAAAAAATTCAAGTAGAAGAAAGAAAACCGCGTGAAATATAGCCTTGCCTGATTTATAACTATATCATAAAAAATAGCAAGAACATAATATAGGAACTTAGCGAGAATTATAAATTCTAGCTGAATTCCAGCATTTACTTGCTAGATTCGTTCACTGGCACGGGCATGCACTGAGAGCAGAAGATCGCAAAGTTTCTTTTTGTTGACTCAGTTTGTATGCATAGCCCTTAACTTAGTATTAACATCATGTACCTCTTTCTGTTCGTTCTTTTTTTGGCAGCTTTTGTGGGTTACGGATTGTGTGCCGAAGATTTGTATATGGCTGACTCGGAAAGGAGCAAAAGCTCAGGTCTTAGTATTATCGAGGTAAGTGCTCGCTTCTCAGCGGTGCGGATTTTTATAGCTTGAGACTTGATCCTCTGCCTGTTATCCAGTGTGTAAACGTCTGCATCGGTAATTCAGTTTAAAGTGCCTCTCAGCATCTTCATACTGCTTCTCGAGGCCAGTTCCACCGGTGCATCCACTATGATTTGATCGAATTTTGAAATTTACGAATATAGGTGCTGCCTTGGCGCTCAATTGTTTTTTTTTTTTTGTGCAAACTAGTGCCTATATATATTAAAATAGGTTAATGCGTTTGTGTGTATATTTGCCGCAGCTACACTGGCACTGGTTGACATATTAATTGTTAGAGGGTATTACTTTTAGGTAAAACCGCAAAACAACGCGCCCCACAACTAAGGCCGTGGAACAATGTACGTCCTCTTAGAGGCAGAAAACATGTGGCAGTACATGCGAAGACTGCTGCCGGCTATATCTAGCAGTGCATTGTTCAAAGACTGTTTTGAGTTTCGTCGAAAATTTAAAACCAAGTAGTGGTAGCATATTCGACCAAAAAAAAAAAAGAAACAGATGATAAAGATTGTGTGGATAATACATCTCGCGCACTTCTAGCATCGTTTCGCAGAATATTGAAAAAAAAAGGGACGCCTGATTTTTTGACCGGTTGGTCATGTCGTCCCGGGAAATGCTTCTTGCGACGTATTCTGGAGATGGGTAAATTTATTGTTAATTTAATTCTAAGATTTAGTCAATAGAAAACAAAATCTTACGACTGTGCAGAAAAGTTGACAATTCTTGTGCGTTAGTCAAGACGAATAAATTTTCTCGCCAAAGCCTTGGATGCTTATCAAGACTCTATACCTGTCTCTTGGCATTGTTTGAAAGCAAATGGTAAGCAAATTTGCTCCACATATTCCTGGCTGGTTGTTTGAAAGGCCATACTGGCTGCTATATTTTTAAGCAAACATAGCCTACGAAACATTGTGTGAACAATTTACACACTCTTTTTCTTTGTGCTGCGTTATACCTTGATGTGCAGAGTCATCTAAGAAATCATAAAAGCGGAAGTATCGCATCATAAAAATAAATTATATTTGGAGCAATACCATAAAATATTTCAACCAATTTTAAGTGGATGCTCTTAAGAAGGTGCAATTTAAAAAAAAACCCTTCAGATACTTAAGACCCATGTTAAACAGCGCACGTAAAACACGAAGACACTGTAAAGAACAATGGACAGGAGAGGCCAGGAGGGGTAGGTGAACCTGAGACCCCTTAAGAGCGATAAGGCGAACTCTTTTGGGGATGATCCTACTGTAGTGTTTGTTTAACGGAACACTGCCGATCACACAGTGCGCGACAGTGGCTTCTGTGCCAGATTTGAGGTGACTGGGTCTACTCGGCGACGATGGCACGTGCTCAATGCGCTGCTTCGTTTTCATAGCTGGCGGCAGATCGGCGGCACGCTCGCTCCAGGAGACTACGATGAATGCGTCGTCGTATCGCCAGGCATGGATGGTAAACAACGTTAGATAAGGACAACTATGTTTCTCTTGTACTATAGTGCCTAGAATATTCTAGGCACTATACTTGTACTTAGGTGCAGCGTTTAACGCGCTCGACTGGTGATCGATGAGGTAGAAGTTCGACACCTGGCGGAGGATGATTTTTATTCGTAAGGACTAAGCAGAGCCCTGACGGTGTCTCACGGAATCTTACTCACAGATCTCGCCCATGCGAGATTTCTGTTATGGGTCAAGTAAGCGTCTGGTCTTTTAAATATCACGCAAAAATATTGTTGCAAATAACTGATGTGTTAAACACGTGGTAGAGCAGGCAGGCATATGATGTTTGAAAATTCCACGATAAGCGGCGGCATGGAATAGTACGATCACTTAACTACTTCATGCAAAATACATTTTAATCAAATTAACTGGCTGTGTGATTACCATCAATCCACTTCAGTATGAAGCATTAATGCGGGTAGCGACACAAAGCGTAGCTTATATTTTTTACGGTCATTAGGCGGTATTGGTGATTGCAATTGCTATCGCGGATTCGTCCGCTTCTTCCGCGCGTCTGCCGAGGACGGTAGCGGCGAAGAGGTGTTTAAATTTTTGGTCTACGATGGCGACCGCAAAAGCGTCCCGCTTTTCGCGTTCAGCTTCTACTTTGCCGCCAGGCACTGGTGCTATACGCGTAAACCGACTTTGGGATTAGGTAGAACCTCATACTTTAAATATGATGCTGCACTTACACTAATACGCAATTACATTTGTAATGCACCAATGTCTGCACAATAAAGGCTGCCGTTTACTTCATGAGAGTGCATAGCACCATAGCCTACGTCAGCTGTAGCGATGTGTTATAATGCGCTTCCTTAAACTAATACGAGCATGCAGAAATCGTTGAGCCAAACGCCGCACTTAACGCCCTAGTTGTAAACGTTTTGCCTTCCATTGGAAAGCAATTTCTTCCCTACCGTATTTAAAATTTCTATATAGTCTAAGCCATTCGTGTTTCCTACCACCTTTCAATCAAAGAATCTCTTAGGCATAAGAACGCCATTTCAAGCAAGACAAAATAAAATTAAGCAGCTAGCTGAATGATGTAACAAAGAGATAAACAGTACAGTAGTCTGATTAAAAATTCGCTTGAACATACAGCTGGCCTCTCCAGCAGCTGCTTCATGTAGACATTTTCTTGCGCTCTCTATCGATCGTGAACATCCAAGCATATTCGTCTACCGAGTTGATGGTATCAAAATCTAGAGGCTTTCTAGTCGGGCTGGTTGCTGACAGACATGTTCAAACATCGTTGCGCTTAAGAAAAACCGACGTAAAGAACGACACGAAGCACAAGAGCGCAAACTATCTACTGAAATTTTATTGCGGTGAACACATATATATAGCATTACACATAAGAACATCACAAAAATTGACAAGTCAACAAAGTAGCTATCGTATCAAGGGTGAACGCGATATCTCTGTAACAAAAAAAAAAAAGAAACATTTGTCTCCTTTTTTTATTTTCCCAATAATTTCTTTTCTTCTTTTGATAGGGTGACAGCAGGGTCTCTTACACATGTCCTATTCCTGGATTCGATAAAGTGGGCCTCCCACAGTTCCATTGCTAACTCAGTTGATAGTTTCAGTTGATAGTTTGCGCTCTTGTGTTTCGTGTCGTTCTTTACGTCGGTTTTTTTTAATTGCAACGATGTTTGAACATATCAAAATCTAGATGTCCCATTTATATGCAAAAATCATCTGGGCGCTGTAGCTGCTACACGTCATTACATCGTTGCTAGGTCGTAATCGTATAGACAGTCAGCGTCACCTTTTCTTGCCCGGGGGATCTTTAAGGTTCGCTAGCCAACAGAGTAAGTGCTGGTCGCTAACCACTCTAGATGTCCACCATACAAATATGGCCGAATTTTGGTTGCCGCCCACACAATTGCAGGATACTCCTTTTCGATAGTAGAATAATTCGCTTCGGAACATGAAAAGGTACGGCTGGCATAAAGAATCACCCGCTCAACATCATCTTGCCAGTGAACGAGAACGTCACTGAGACCAACGTTACTGGCGCCGGTGTGCAATTCTGTGCCAGCCTGCTGTTTGAAGTGACAAGAATGGGCGTTGTTTGGTGGCTCTTCGAAGGTCGGCCCAGATAAAATGTTGTTCGTCTTTTGTTAGACAATTTAGTGGTTGGGCTATTCGTGAGAATCATGCACAAAGCGTCTGTGATATGCACAGAGGCTCGAAAACCAACGCACGGAACTTTTATCAGTATAGGGTCGGGAAATCAACTACCGCAGCCGTCCTTCTAGATCAGGGCTAATTCGCTCATCGCTCAGGAAGTGGCCCAAAAAGTTGTGCTGTTGGAAACCAAAGTGGCATTTTTCTGGTTTTAATGAGATACCCGCTGCGCGGATGCCATTTAGCACGGCCTTCAAGCGCATGAGATGATCCTCGTACTTAACTAAAAAAAATAATGTTGTCAAGGCTGACAAAGCACGTCTGTCATTTGAGGCAGGCTTGGACACTGCACTGTCACTAATATTTTAAAAGGTTGTGGGAGCGGAGCGCAAGCCGAAGGAAAGCACCTTAAATTGGTACAGTCCGTATGAGTAATGAACATGGTATTCTCGACATCACGTTGATCGACATCCATCTGCCAATACCAAAGCAAGATTATTCGCCGTGCGCCACGCGTGCACTTTGCCGACGGGCGGCTGAGCGTCAGACACAGCAATCGAAATTTGATGTCGGTGTGCAAGACGAGCGGGAGGATCGGGGCTGCAGGGTACCGGTAGTGCTAGAGCAGGGGTACCCAACAAGTTATTCTAAGTCATTACATACTGCTCAAGCCGCTGTGGGATAGCATTGATGGCACTGATGACAATGCTTGGCGGAGCTATTAGCACACAATACCCGAGATGCCTCGAACACGCGGATGTTCTTCGAGAGAGGGAAGTTTTTTGCAGCTGTTCACGCACGATGCTTCGGATAGGTTCACGAAGGTCTTTCCTATTGTTTCCATCCATCGGCAAGCGGATGTCAACAGCAGTGAAATTCGCAGGGCGACCAAAACGCGCAAATCGCTGCAGTAGAGCTCGCTCCATCTTTGTCGCCTCCAACGTATAATCAGACACAGTACATGCAGGGTCAGGTGCAAGACCGACGAACAGCTGCTTCTTGACGCCTCGAATAAGATGGCGCATCTTATTTGCCTCTGACATGGACTGATCCGGGAGTTTGAAGAGCCGAGTCATTTTTTTTACGAGCGTAGTAACGCTCTCATGAGGCAGTTGTGCTCGAGGTGGTAGAACCAGATCAGCCATCTCATTCCTCACATTGTTTCCAAACGTTCCGAGCTGCTGCCGCTGGAAATCTTACCAGGTAATGATGGTAACGCCATGGTATTTGAATCACATCTTGCCGGAGTCTTCAAGTGCGAAATAAACATTCCGTAGCTTACGCTTCTCGTGCCACGCATTAAACGAGCGACCCGGTTGTATCTGGTCAGCCAATATACAATATAATGAAACACATTTTTTTACTCGGTAATATTTCTTAAGTAATATGGATCTTTTAGAGTTAAAAAAAAACACGAAGATGTTTTTTTAGAGGAATCACAGTTCCCTCTTTTTTTTTCTGTCTTTGCTACACTTTTGGTAAATGTTATGCCTTGTGTAGAGAAGACCTTGCACTCGAGAGCACCAAATTATGTATGAAAATAAGAACGTAGCCCGTAAACAAACAGAAAAAGTTTTAGTACAAACTTAAGACATCGTGCCAGCATGCAACGTGGACAAGGGAGATTTTTGCAGCGCGTTGCTCCTGAAGCGAAGTTCGCAATTTGTTTACGAAATTAACTGCAACCAAGAACGCCTTTCTAATAGTTTCAATAAAAGTAAGAGTTTTGTAGATTTAAAGAGTAAAAAATATTGGTCGACATAATTTTTTTTACACAAGCAGCGGGTCTCCAAACTTGCAACATTTGCAAATTGCAAAGAAGGTATTTTCGATATGTTTTGGTATGCAATTTTTTCCGAAAAAACTGCTGGATATCTTACAGAACTAACCTTCATTACTTTGTGTCCAGACATTTGCCCGCCATAAATAAAGGTTTCATTTATAACAAAAAATGGTCAGGAGATCTTGATTACCATTATTATACTATATTATATAGTGTAATAAATAGCATAATAGTATTGCAATTCGATTAGCACAATATATATATA
>JAJIZL010021316.1:668991-718578 GCA_023969395.1 Amblyomma maculatum
ATATATATTGTGCTAATCAAATTGCAATAGTTCGGTCTCTACTTGTGTAGTCCGAACACAATCCGTCGGATGCTGTCACTACAAACAGCGCAATTTTCTGTTGTATTTTCTAAAAACCTTGATTACCAGCAATACAAGTACCTCTTTTATAAGATATTTAAAACTTGAAGTTAGCTCGCCGGTGCTGATCCACATGAAGAGGGATAGTTTGTCGGGTCCAATTTAAGTCTTGCCACAAAAACAACATGGACGAAAGGGATGTTTCCTTAAGGTATTATTGTAATAGAACTTAATTCAAGTGGCCTTTTTTGGAATACAGCTCAATCATCAAATGAAGCCTATGAAGACTGGCTGCACGTTGAAATGTCGGAAGCGAAGTGTTTCCTCTATTCTCTTCCTTTTTTTGCAGGTTTTTAACACTAATAACTCACTTTGGAGGTACCAGCAGACAGTCAAATATTGAGACTAACACAGATACCGTAAACACTGTGGATTTTACGACTGAATGTGCATATGTCAAGAAGACAAGAATTTCAAAAAAACATTTGGACTTCAAGGAAATGCTTAGAGTTAACGGAGAGTGGTAAGTAAGTAGTTTGGCATACCAATATAGGAAAGAGAAATATTACCGCCTCCAAAGTATTTAAAAAACAACTTCTTAGAGTCAAGCTTAGCTACTCCGCTCATCAGACAGAGAGCTGAGGGACATTTTCCGTTGAAGTGTATGCAGTGGCCGGCATCCGGTACAAGCCAGGAGTGCCGACTGCTTCTGTTGCTATCGCTGAGTTTTTCCAGAGCAAAAA
The DNA here is from genome assembly GCA_023969395.1 of Amblyomma maculatum. Taxonomy (NCBI): domain Eukaryota; kingdom Metazoa; phylum Arthropoda; class Arachnida; order Ixodida; family Ixodidae; genus Amblyomma; species Amblyomma maculatum. The sequence continues at coordinate 669,795 of JAJIZL010021316.1, forward strand.
ACAGACCAGTGCAAAACGACGTCAGTGTCTGAGGCGGATGGCAGCAACGCAAGGAAACGAGGCCACATACTCTAAAATATAACAACTTCGCACGTCGCCTTCGTTTCGAATATTTAAATCGTGCGATGTTATAATCTAATTCTTACCATTGATCATCATGGTTAACTGACTGTTAGTGTCAAGTTCGCTGCGGTATGCTACATTTGTGACATGTGTTTAATATTCTGTGTGTCTATCAATCAGCGCGCTACATCACACTACAATGACCCTATGGCTAAAGTGCCTGGCGGATCCAAACCAAACATTTAGCGCCGATCGATATTTCTTTCTCTAGATGTAGGAACCGACGATTACGTTACTTTCAAATGCGAAATTTTAGCGCAGCTCATCAGTTATTTCATCTGTTTTGATAGATTGAGGTGACGATTTCGAGCAAGACGTGTATTACAATTACAGACATTTTTCACACATAATCCTTCACGAAACACTTCCCTAACAATCCTTGATTGTCGTGAAGGAAGCTTTGAGGTCGGAGAAATGAAGAGAGCAATTAAGTTATCCTGAGGTTGTATGAGGCATCGCGTTGGCCCTTGAGAACGTTGCCCAGCGAAGAGACTAATGCCACAAGCAGCAGACGAGAAGGAAGAACCTTCGCGATTACAACTTAAGAGTGAAACTGCGCCATTCGAGACATTTTCTGAAAAGCGAAGGTTTTATTTTACCTGGTCATCTAGCTGCATATACCCAAACTACCTCAAAATATGATGCTTTTCTCTGTGAAGGAAGGTGGGAGTAAACGTCCACTTGAGCTCTTAAGCGTGCCTTTCATAACTGCTTCACAGCAATAGAAAGGCACAGTATCTGTCACACTTGTGTTTGTGGACACCTGAATCGCGCCGCAAGTGAAGAAAGGAATGTTGGAGTCAATGTGGAGCTGGTTACGAGGGTCAACGCCGAACACTACGCGAAACACAGAAACGGGCTCCTCTGTGGGCGCGTTGCGTAGGCAAGATTCGTTGCAAGGTTTCTGCTGTTATCTGCACTTGTGCAAAAATTACACAAAATAATGCACATTTATTTGCGCTTGTTACTTGCTTTCGTCAGAAAATTGCTGGACGTTTGATGTATATTCACGGGCACATTGTAGTTCAAAGCAGCCCCCAATCTTCAACAGGACTGGATGCAGAAATAATTGAGCGCTAGCGTCTGGTTTCGTGTGCGGCTCCATTCAGCTGTTCCAACAGTGGTCCGCTCGAACGCTCTAGGCAAGCCTGCATGCACGTGTACTTTAGCAAAGATTAAAGTTAAGTTAAATTGGTTCACAGGAAGGGAAAGGCGCAGTAACTGTCACACTTGCTCTGTGGACACCCGAACCGCGCCGTAAGGGAAGGGAGGAAGGCGGGAGTGAAAGTGGAAAGAGAGAAAGGGGAGCCGTAGTGGAGGGCTACGGAGTAATTTCGACCACCTGGGGATCTTTAACGTGCGCTGACATCGCACAGCACACGGACGCCACTTCGTTTCGCCTCCATCGAAACGCAGCCGCCGCGGTCGGGTTCGAACCCGGGAACTCCGGCACAGTAGGAAAGATTCGTTGCACGATTATTTTTGATGATATCTGCACTTGCGCAGAATACGAGGGGCTACCCAAAGAAACCGAACTAATTTTTATGCGAAGCATATTAACGTAGGTTTCGAGCCTTCGCGCGACGCCCGGTGGTGGCCACCATTGACCCTGAAGTGGGGTTACGTGACATGACGTCACGGGATGACGTCACACCGGCTGCAGATGGGGCCTCATTATAGTGCTCTAGAAGATTGGGCAGTGTGTCGACCGCGCCGCGAAATGCATGGGAGCGGGGGGCCGCTTTTGCGATGACGGAGGTGCCGCAGCGCAGAGGGCGCCACCAGCAACTGGTGTGTCAGCCGTCCGGGCGCCCGCGTATGCGCGCTGTGCAGCAGGGTGGATTGCGCGCCCATTGTACGTTCTTGTTTGCTTGTGCGTCGTCTCGAGCTGTTCGCGACAAGATTTTATAAATATGCCGGTTATTGGGGCTCAGTACTGTTAGCAATCACCTAATTTATTTTCTCTTTTGGCCGTCGGCAACACCTCGCGGAAGCAACATGACAGGAGTTGGGCTTTGAAGCTGAGAGGGCGTACAAATTCAGACTCGCACACCACGCTTCACTCGCCGCACAGCTTGCTTTAGCCTTCCAGAAGCACCTAATTGACGTCCAGAAGTGCGTTCGTTTTGAAAAGAGGGCAGTGTGGAGACAGGATGTATGAAGAAGTCATACATGCAGCATGTGCGTTCGAGCGCTGACTAAAGCTGGCCACAGTAACCCCATTATCAAAACAGTCAAAAATGGTATATTCCGTTATTTCACGCGCAGACTATGCCGACTACAGTAAGTCACCTGAAGCCACAAGAAAAGTTGGCATTCTGTTCGAATGAATTAAGTATGGACTACCCCGCATAGAGGTAGAGACTACACTACGAACGAACGACACTACACCAGGTAAACGGCTACTAAATAACTAAACACAGTGGGTCAGGAAAGGTGGAAGAAGTGGGAAGTAAAGGATGCAGAGAAAAAAAAGAAAAAAAAAGTGTCGCCTACAAGGGAGGGAGAAAGGAGGCCCGCAGCGCCGTGAAAAGAGCGACCGCGAATGTGAACAAAGGTTTGGAATTCTCGTGCGGCACGGCAAACGCACGACGGAGAAGAAAGCAGACAGCTAAAGACGAAGAAAAATTGAGAAATATGACAGGCAATAAAAAAAAAGGCAGACAATCGAGTTTAAGAACCAAATGGAGGCCTGGGAATTAAGAAGAAAGCAGTGCACAAAAAGGCTGCAATCGAACGCGTACTTATAGGCGTCGAAATTTAAGTCAACAACTTTGTAAAACTGTACACTAATATAAGAAAAAAACATTTATTTTTGTTCCATAAGTTGGAACATCGTTGTAACGAATAGCTTTATAAGTACCCAGAGATGCGCGCATACTTAAGACATTTAATCTCAATGCATTATAGTTTGACAATGACTTAATTGTTCCAGAAAATGTTTTCATTCTAGGTAGTTTTATTCTGCTTGCTCAAGCAACAGGTAATATGTAAGTCATTGACCCCAGAAGATCGCTGTAGTCCTGTTTTGGTGCACATATAAAATAAAATAAAAAAGAATAGCTTTGAAAAAGAAAGAACGATGGAAAATAGAGGACGCAGAGGCTATAGTGTATGCCTAATTCGCTTCCGCTACATAATCCTTCATCGAAAGAGAGGTTGTGAGGCCGGCACGGTTTTTCGCCACGAACAAAAACTGCGCCATAGGCTTAGCTATAGTCGCAATTTACCCAAAAATTTGGCTCGGGTGTACGATCCTTTTGGACGCCTTTGCACTTCAGATTTTGCAACCTTCATCTAAAATGTGGAGGTTCAAAAATTTACCTACTTAGAGCACCAGAAAGCTCACACTTGAAGTAATGAAATCTCATGTGTTTTTGCGGCTTCGCTCTTGCGAAGTAAGCGAACCACGACAAGAGTTCTCAAAGGGAAAATAATCGAATTTCCTTGGAAGTATTCCACGCGTAATATCAACCTTGTGAACAATTATAGCCTGATTAGTTCTGCAAAGAGTACCCGCGGCAAGTAGCCCAATTATAGTCCGGCAAGCAGTAGTTGGCGAGTATATCCAGTCGACTATTCACATTTCCATACCACACACTCCAAGAATAAACACGCATTAGTGTCCGCATCTGAATTAGGCCTTATATTAATTGCTGTGCATTTGGTTCCCGTCACCGTTTTCGCATTTTTCGTTTTCTTGCGGTGCGCGCCAAGAACTGCATCATATCTGCCAATACGACGCGCAATTATAAGTGTTTCTTTTTTTTTGCTCTGTACCATTTGATGCCAGCAAAGCGCCCACTCTTAAGTGCCCACTATGAACGTATTCCCTCGTATACATATGTGACAGGTTTAATTTTTCATATTTTATCTGAAGTACTGCCCTAGCTGTACTTGACATTTATTAAATCTAAACAGCTGGTTCACCCTTTGTTCAGCGGCACGTAAACAAATGTCCGCGATATATGTATTTGTTAATTATGAACAGAAAATAAATGCTTGAGTCGTGTATATGTTCCTTTTTTTTTTGCCCCTAAATACTGCAGTGCTTTATGTTAGAACGGTAATAAATAAATGTGTTTTGCTCGCACACTGTATTTGTAATTTCTATACGCGGTGATTAGGCCACATAAAGAACACCTAATAAAAAGATATATTACAGATTACTGACGATTTAAGACAAATGTTGTTATGTATTAATAAGCACAAGCTGCAAAATGAAAGCAGGTGTTCGTAAAAGATAAGCTGTTCCTAAGAGGCCTTACGAAGCACAAGCTTTGATTCGCATGTATACTGTTTTTCTCCGCGTGTTAATAGCGCTCCTCGGCAGTAGCCTTTATTCCCTTACTGGAAGAACGAATGCAAAACACCACGCTTCGTTGAACACATTAAGTACAAGCTCATCTGGACGATTTATAGCTGTCCGCAGGAAGAAATGTTGAAAGAGTTTGAAATAGCGATTCAAACATCGCGCGCTGCTCCGTAGGACTGCCCAAGCGAGCACGGCGTCTCCAAATTAACGTAATGGAATGGCAGGGATGAGTTTAAGCACTTGTAATAAGTAGCCCCTTTATTAAATATCGCACCATTTGCGTAGCGTGTCAAAATAGCTCCAAAGAGAACCGCGCCCCTCCTCTGTACCCCCGCTATCCCCGCGGCCGCTACGCGCCGAGCGGCGAACGTGGCACCCCTGTTGCACGTCGCGCCCTCTCGCGGGAGTCGGTTCCTGTCATCGCAAAAGCGGCCCGCTCTCCGGCGCCGGTCGTCACACTGCCCAATATTCTAGAGCACTATAGCCTCATATCGCGCCGTCGGTCGCCTCCCGGCGGTGGCCACCATTGACCTTGAAATGAGATCACCTGATGTGACGTCACGTGATGACGTCACACCTGCTGCAGATGGGGCTTCATATCGCGCCGTCGGACGTCGCCGGCGGAGGCCTCCACGCTTGGGTTCGCGCCGTCGTGCGCGACGCGGCGGCGGCGCCACCATCGCTGCTCCACGTTATATGTGACGTCATGACAGGGATTAAGCGGCGCGCGCCCGCCGTCGCGTCAGTCTCTGTGCCCGCGACCGCGCCATCGTCTTTGCGCCGGGCGTGTATGCGGTCAAGATGCCTACGACGATTAACCTAAAACCACGTCTCCGTTACTTAGCCCCATCCACACTGAGGCAGCTGCTTAACATGCTTCGCATCCACTGGGCTTAACCTTGATAAACCTCCAATTTTTTTGGTGGGCAGCGCTTTCGTAGTACCGTGGTTTGCCACTAGGAGCGCATAGAGGGAGCATTTCAGAGTCAGTCAGCCGAGTGTCGTCGCTGAAAGTCAGACACACTATAAACTCGGAAGAGTTTATAGTGACAACTGTTTTCTGCGAGTGTAATTTTTAAAATTGTTGATTTTTGTGAACAGCGTTCTGCGGTGAAATTGTGCTTTCTGCTCAAAACAAATGGAACAGAAACTCTTGAAATGCTAAAAACGGCGTACAAGGATGATGCTACGAGGAAAACTCAATTGTTTGAGCGTTCTCCAGTTTCAAAATTGGTGAAATGTCAATTGATATCCAACCCCGTTTTGGCCGTCCATCCACGGCCCGAACACATTAAAATGCTAAAAATCTGTGCAATTGTCAGTATTTGACCAAAAATGGTATGCCGTACCCCTGTTTCTCAGCCCCCATAATCACCAAACCTTACCCCGTGTGGCTTCTTTGGTTACCCAGAAAGAAAAAATGCACGAAAGAAAAGCGTTTTGATGATGTTGCGGAAGCAGAACAAAAAACGACGCAGGCGATGTCAAATAATACAAAAGATGAATTTAAACAATTTTTAGAAAACTGGAATGAACAGTTAGACAAGTGTTTTAGTTCAAGTAGAGAGTACTTTGAAGCAGATTGAAGGTTTTGGGCTTAAAATGTGAATAAAAAGTTTGAAAAGGAAGCAAGTTCGGTTTCTTTTGGGTACCCTATAAAATGGACATAACATTTTATTTTCACCTGTTACCAGCTTCCACAAGAGAATAATGCTGGACGTATGAAGTTCATTCGCGGGCACATCGCTCATCTAAGCCACCCGCAAACTTCGGCGCGACCGAGCATGGAAATATTCCCTAGTGTCCGGTTTTTTATGCTGCACAACGCAGCCATTTTTTCAGCTACGCGTTTCTAAGCTGCTGCCTGCACCATGATATCGTGCCTGAAATCTTCGCGGCACGAGAGGAAAGTGACGAGACAGACGCATTCTGCTTGCATGATAAACAAGGAAACTAATCGTCGAGTACCCGCCGATTATGACTAGCAGCTTACCGGTATCGTTCAAGAGGAAAGTGTGCAAAAGTAGCATCGTACCTGTACTCACCTATGGGGCTGAAACATGGGGGCTAATGAGGAGGGTTCTATCTCATTTTAGGACACCGCAGAGGGCTATGGAAATAAAAATGTTAATGGTAGCGTTAGGAGATGAGAAGCGTGCAGAGTGGGTCAGAGAAATAACTGGTTACTGAATTTGTAGTGGAAATCAAGAAGAAGAAATTGGATTGGGCAGGACATGTAATGTGAACAGAGGATAACCGATGATCGCTAAGATTAACAAACTGAATTGCAAGGGAAGAAAAGCTTAACAAGGGGCGGCAGAACGTTAGGTTGGAGTGAGCTGAAAGGTCCACGGAAACGGCCCCCAAGAAACCACTGATAAACGTGTTCAGTGTGTAGAACACATCCTTTTGAGCATTAACGCAAAGTATAACTCCTTGGAACAAAGCCAGCGATTTATTATTAATTTTTAAAAACAGCGTTTTTTTGAAATTCGCGGTCAGAGGATATGTCGCTTCGCGGTGTCGCATGGAACTATTTCCTAATCCCGTGACGTCACGGGTCGGTTGACAGGCAAGGCTTGCTAGAAGCTGCCATTCGCTGCGGTCACTGCAACCATGACGTCACGAACACACTTCCGGTAGCTGCGAAAGTCGTCTGCTCGTGCGCTGCTCGAACTCTGTGCGGGCTGTTACAGCTCGCCGCCCTTATCGGTTAGGTGGCCATTGCCCATTAAGTGCAACAACCAAAGCGACGCAGGTATCGGCAGAACGAAGCTGCATTTACAAATATCTTATTTATATAACATGGTTTCAGGAGTATCGGAGTGTCGTCCGACGAGGCGTCAACAGCACGGTCAAGCACCGCACGATGGCAGCACCTCCTTGACCGCCGTAAACATCGCCGCTGTGGCCCCTCCTCCCGCATACCGTTCGCGAACCACACGGCGGATCGTTAGCACCGATGTCCGAAATAAAGCGTGCGAAAATTTGTCGGCGTCTGGAATACTGAGCCGAATATCAAGTATGAAGCCCTCGTGAGGATCGCTGACCAGCAGCAAATTGCTGGTAAGAGCGATAGCCGTGATACCCGTGCCGTGATAGCCGTGATACAAGCTAGTTTCTGCTCAAGCCAGCTGCCGCTGGTGCATTTCGGCTGATACGATCTGCTCGTACTAGCTCTGCGAGTAATGCGTCGGCAGTGTTAATCCTATAATTATTTTACTATGGCAGGATGGGAATCACTATAAGGCAGTTTCATAAGTAGACGATTTACGACAGCGTTGATCATGTTCCAAAGCGTCGACCGCCGCGGCTTCGAAGCGAATCAATAGGCCTAGCGACGACTAAGGACGGTCACGCACGGCGCCGGCGTTCGCCGCGCTCGCACGTTCCACCCCCGCGGTAATTGTGTAACGTACCTCAGCCTGCTCGCGGCATCCCGTGCTGCAAGCGTGCAAACTCGTGTACTTTCATAGCTAAGGCCGCGTATTTTTTGGCGTTCTGCTCTGCAACAAGCCGCTCAAACGATACTGTAGGCACGACAAGGCTTCAGTACGCAGTCGCTGCGCTGTCGGCCGTAATCGAAGACGTCGGGCGGCACCATAATATATACATCGATCTTTAAACGTGATACAGTGGGCAAATGAATAACTTTGTGAAGCAGACCCGCTCGTACGTTTCGCGCACTCGGGCGCCGACGAGTTCCTTCAGTGAACAGACGCCGTCATAACCTCGGTTAACGACGCAAACCGAGGTCGTCAAGCTCGGTTTGCGGTAACCGCGGTTAGTGGTGCAACCATGGTTTGGTCCGCCGTGTAACATAGGATAACCACGGGTTCGCGGTTAACCCTTTGTAGGGCAATGGGACATATACATCCCACTTTTTACGCCGCAGAAAAGGGCTCTTCAAAGGCATTGGGACGCTTGCATCCCGTTTTTTTACTGTGCTGCCATCTACCAGCGGATGCTGTAATTACTCCTGTAAGTAGTTTTGCTGCTTCTACGACAGGTGGTGCTAGGCGTCCGTTGTTTGGAAAATTGTGTCTCCGTTCGGAAAGGCGAAGAATTTTTTTCCTGGTGTGTCTCCAAACAAGAATAATTCGAGATGTCAGGTGAGTGTTTCCGTTTCTGTGCTTCAAAACTGAGCCCAGTAGCTTGTTTTAATCGCATTTTTTGAGGAATAAAAGCAATACTTAGCCTGAAAATCTTGTATAAATACCACCACCCTTAGAAAACAGCATGAAGTATGCTAGGCCTAACTTCCCGCTTTTCGGTGACGATGTGTTGAGGGATACGTTACTCAAACTTTTGTATTTTGTTTGCTCTTGAAAACGCAGATAAACGATTCCTAACGGCAGCAGAAGCGCTTGAGCTATATTTTAGCCTTCCGGACGACCCCACTTCGAGTGACTCGGATGAGGATACAGACGACGACTTCGTACCCGAGCTCGCTCCACCGGACTCGGATGAAGAAAGCGGCGAAGATGGAGCAGCAGCTTCAACAAGCAGACATAAAAAGCGCAAGGCTACTTACACCAGAAAGACAAGAAAACGAACGAAAGCGCCTGAAGTTTCTGCTGAAGAAGAAGTCGAAGAGGAGCCTGGTTTCTGGGGTAGCAGCGAACCGGAGCATGCCGTCCGCGACCCGAAAATTTGGGACCCACAGTTCTCATCAAAATTACCGACGACGCCATGTGAAGCTTTTGCTCTATATTTTGACGACAGTGTCATGCATACACTAGTAACAGAGACAAACCGGTTTGCAAAGCAGAAAGACCGCAAGCACTGGAAAGAGCTGACAATTGATGAACTTCGCGCATATTTTGGCATACTGCTGCTGATGAGCACCAATCCAAGGCATCAAATGTATCTATACTGGAGCAGCGACAGTTTCTTCAATTGCCCTGACATATCAAGGGTCATGTCATTCCGCCGTTTTCAAAACATTATGAACTGTTTACACATCAACGACCTCACCAAAGAAAAAAAGAAAGGTGAAGACGGGTACGACAGATTGTCGAGAGTACGCCCTCTCATACAAGCGCTGAATGCCAGCTTCAAGCGGCAATACACTCCGTCTTCCCATCAAGCCATTGACAAGAGCATGATACGCTTCAAAGGGCGGTCATCTTTGAAGCAATACCTCCCTATGAAGCCAATAAAACGCGGATATAAGGTTTGGTGCCGCGCTGACTCCCAGACAGGATACCTGATTGATTTTCAGGTTTATGAAGGGAAAGGTGCCGACCGCCCAGCCGGCATGGGTCTCGGAGAACATGTTGTGCTCTCCCTGCTTGATGGTGTGGAGCCTGGCACACAGCTATATTTTGATAATTTTTTTACATCCACACGGCTAATGGAGGCCTTGAAAGAAAAGGGACTTCTGGCAGCGGGGTCCGTTCGAACAAATCGCAAGGATCTCCCTGAAGAAATCAAACATGATAACAAGCTGCAAAAGGGTGACTATGTATGGCGGACAAAAGGAAACATAATGGCTTACCAGTAGAAGGATACGAAAAACGTCCACGTACTTTCCAACTTTCATCACCCGAATGACACTGCGGACGTTGTTCGAAAGCTCGCCAATGGCTCGTCCGTGTCTGTCCAATGCCCAAAGGCTATCTCAGACTACAACACCTGGATGGGTGGAGTCGACAAGTTTGACCAGAGGAGAAATGCGTATCCGGCAGACAGAAGATCTAAGAAGTCCTGGTACCGAATTTTCTACTTTCTGCTGGATGCAGCAGTAGTGAATGCTTTCCTCCAAATGAAACAAGACAATCAAATGAGCTACCTGTGGTTCCGGCTGGTCCTCGGTCGCCAGCTGATAAACGGCCAAACCTTCAAAGGCTCTAACAATCGCCCTTATAAAGCCAACAAAGAAGGTACCAAAAACGGACAAAAAATGGTAGGAGTTGAGGACGAAGTCCGATTTCTGGGAGGTGGACACCACCCTCAGAAGGTCGCGAAAAGGAGGCGATGTCGCTGGTGCTCGAGTACCAAGAAAGAAGCTCGCACCAGTCTGTTGTGCTCTGCATGCAATGTGCCGCTTTGCGCAACATGTTTTGGGCCTTTTCATGCTGGTCGGAAGTAAACTGAAAGCCCTTGAGAGGCAATGGGACAAATACGTCCCACTTCCTGAAATTCCACTGAGTGTCAGTGGGACACATATGTCCCACTTTTATTTAATAAACTACTTGTTTATATGGCATGAAATTTCGTGCAAACTATTTCTGTTGGCTTCGTTTAGTCAAATAACACAACACTTTTCTTAGTTTCTGAAAAAAATATACCGTGCCTTACAAAGGGTTAAACTAACCGTCGCTGCGCGAACTGGCGAACTCCTCAGGCGCGTGCGAGCGAGGACGGGTTGGCGCGAGTACGCCAGCGAGCGAGCGCGCGGCAACCGGAAGTTCGTCGAAGTGACATATGTCTGGGCGGAGCTTTGAACTTGCTTGTATTCTTTGTTTTTTTATGGCTCCCTTCAGCGTACGAGTTGAGGGGGAAGATTGGAAGGGTCATTTTTAATTGCCGATATCTCTGGTGTTGCAGAAGCTAGATCGAAAAGTTTTGCGGGAGAATGATGGGTGGTTCAATAACTATCAGTGTTATGGGGTTGTTTACCCTTCTTGGTGACCCCTTTCTGGGGACCTTTAAGAAGTTCGCCGGCGTCAAGTGGATGCAGCTAGCCTAGGACCGGGTTAGTTGGAAGAATATGGGAAAGGGCTTCGCCCTTAAAGGGGTATAGTCCGGCTGATGATAATGTTGACGAAGCGCCGAGACGCTTACCAAACAGCGCATTCATTAATTTTTGATACAAAAACCAGTTAGCATAAAACTAGCTTCGTTTACACATCTTAGCTGAGCGTCAGAAACAAGTCGCAGTACCTCTTCAGACGCGGCCGACTCAGCCATTTCATCACGCAGGAACAAACGCAACATCGAGCAGCACATACCTTTTTTCCGGCGCTGTCGGTAATTCCTCGCTGTTGACAAAGCGGAACGCAGCAGTGCGAAGACATCGTCGTACAAGCAAAGGAAATTAAAAATTGTCTATTGTCGACGGCAACAGCTGCCTCACTTGGTGCTTCCCTTAGCCCAACAAACATGGCTGAGCTGGTTATTTTCGTTCTCACTTGGTGGCACAACCTATTTTGGATGTCCACTATTAGCCATAGAATTACTTTGACATTACTCGAAACTCTACTCTACATGCGCATCACTATTCGCGCCACTGTCTCCGCGGAGTTCAGGGCGAATGGGGCCCACTTTTGCGCCCCAGGTGGGGTGACGCCCCTTAGGAATACATGTGTGGAAACCCTTAAAATTATTTTTTCTTATATCGTTATATGTACTTAAGGTGTTGTACTTTCGCGGAGAAAAGCCCAGTACACAGTATAACAGATTGGACAATTGGCCGATTAGCACCATGTGCCCGCGGCAAAACCACAAATGAGGCGGTACAGGGAGATATTGGCTGGGCATCTTTCGAAGTACTGAAAGCTCAGAGTAAAATATTGCATGAGGAACGCCTGAGGGAATTGAACAGTAACAGATGGGTAGCTAAATTTTTTAAATACCTCTACCTAAAAAGCATTGACTCACAAGGGAAGAAAAGAACTAGGAAACTTGTTACTATGTATGCTAGTCACAAGGACGGAGAAATAAAGAGCGTTAAGCAACAAGTGAAAAACACAGAAGGTAAAAATTGGATAAAATCAATGGAAACAAAACAGAGTGTGGAATTATACCGAAAGTGGACAATTCAGATCAGGAACGAAGCTTTCTTTGATACCTCTAGAGGCAGGGCCCTACTTTTTGAAACTAGATCAGGGAGCCAGCCTTAGAACACGCAGCTACAAAAAGAAATTTAACAATAAACATGACGCATGGGCTGTATGGGGTAACTCCAATGAATTGACCATGATATACTCGAATGTAATGTTATCCATCCAGAAGTTGATGCAGGCGCATTCACTGTTCTTGAAGCTCTGGGGTTTAGAGATGCCAGTGGCCGGGTGAATAAACCGGCGGTGGAAGCTAGCAAAAAACGACTGGAAGATTGATGGCTTAAAAGCAGAGAAGTGACAAAATACTAGTAATGTAGAAACAAAAATTTAATAAATTAAATGATGGTTTAGTTAACCAATCTAAAACAATAATTAAGATATAGGGTGAAAAATGAGCACAATAGCTACTGCTACCACCCCGTTTCAAAGGGGAATTGCTCCCATATTGCATCCATCCACCCATCGTGGAAAACTCCGCCGGCTTCCGCTGTTGGTGTTCCGGCTCTGCGCTCAGCTGTGCTTTCTATATGAGTCACTTTTTACGTTTATAGAAAATAAAATCGCTCGTATATCACTCTTCATGATGTTGCGTACGAAATGACACCACGCCGTTTGGATCACTGGTTTCCGCCAAGATGCAAAACAGGCTACGTTCATGTGAAAAGTAGCCTACAGCCGCCGTTATTTTACTTGCCAAAATATTAAGCACTTCTAAGACTGGGAGAACTTACACAGAACGGACAAACCCTCAAAGAGACTATCGTCGTTTTCGAGCAACATGTTGAGCCGCGCTACATAACTGCTGACTATGTACACATCAATGACGGCAAGGGAGTGCGAATCCGAAGCGGGAAGCACTACTTAGCCGTGACGCTGTTCCAACTTCTCCCAAGTCTACGCTCATATCTGACAAAGCAGAGAAAGAAAGGGCTCCTAGGAAAAGAAAGTCTGGGAGCCTTGACATTTGTAAAGTCTGCTTGTTGCATTATACTGCGAAAGAAAAAAGCACTTTACATGAGATTTTCCAAAGAACATTTCATTTTCATATTTTTCTTCACAATTTAGTTTCCATGAATTTTTTTTTTAAGTAAAAGCGACTGTACCAAAATTAATCTGTAGATAATCGGAAATGGAAAAATATTGGATTTGTTTTAGTGCTTGCAGAATTAACTGGATTGCACGTTGGAGCATTATTAGATTGAGGAACCACTCAGGTAGAAGCGCATGATGTCTGGCACAGATAGGGAATGGTGGAATCATCTACCTCCAACGCCCAGCCGTGACGGCTCGTCGGTTACTTCGATGCCTGAAAGAAAGGTTGCAGAATCAAATCCTGGCCGCAACAGCAGCTTTTCAATGGAGGCAAAAGCAAAGGTGTACAGGTGCTATGCGATGTCATAGGGCGTTAAATAACCGTAGCTTGTCCAAATCTCGGGAGCCCTCCACTACGGCGTCTCATCGTAGCCTGGCTCGTTTTGGGATGAACCCTACAAACCGATCAAACCTAACCTCTAATTTCAAAATACATCCCCCTCCTCTTTTTTTTTTTCCGCATAATGCATAGTCACAGTATGAGATTTGTAGGTTTAAGTAAAATGTTACGTTAAACGTGCCTAAATGCAGTGCAAGTGAGGCAAATAGGGTTGGCAACACACAGCGCTTGTTAAATACAGTTGCTGTTTTGTCAGAAAAGTAAATAAATGATCTGTTATAAACCCGTCGGTGTATTAGTGAATTACGTCCTAGCAAATATACAAGACTTTGCCGAACGCAGGAAAACTACCAGAGGTTTAGTTTACTCCTAATGAGAGTTTTCCCCTCAATGCCAAGCTGACGAGTTTCCGCTCACAACAAGCACAAGCTGAGCAAACTGTCATCGCCAGAATGACAAGGAAAACAACAGTCTTCCCACATAAAAAATAGAAAACATACTGTCAAACGAGCATTGTCTAAATTAGATCGCTTCTGGAGCAGCGACTGCCTCGTTCAGTCAAAAAGAACAAATCTGAAGCGGCCTTTTACATTGAACACGCTGGGAGCGCGCCAGCTCGCAGGTGAGACACTCTGCCGCACTGGACGGCGCTCAGTCAGTCCACTACCCATATTCTAGTTCATTTTAACCGTAACACTAACAGCGCACACAGCCCAATATAGCAGCGAGTAGAGCCGGCGCGGACTTTCCCTGTTTGGCTCATACGGGGCGCCACCATCACATCAATATGGCGGTACCTAGGTATCAAAACTAATATCGTGTATATTCTTAGTAGTTACCACATATGCTCTCATCAATTCTTAGGACTACATTGCAGTAGTCCTCGAGAAGTGCTGGATATAGGAAATCTGAGTTGAATGTTTCCTCGTTCAGCCAGCGCCTCGAGAGTCCTTTGCCAATCTCCTCGCTGGCCGACTGTGGTCACCGCTGCTGCAGGCTCGTAAATGTGGTAACTCGGCGCGGAACTGCAGGCATGCTGGAGCATTTGCAAAATTTTTGGCCACAATAATTTTTTTTTTAATTCAATTCCTTGCAAAAGAAGGCGGCACAACTGTATTCATGCAGCTGAACGAGTACTGTAAACTACCCCCGCGATTTTACGTTGCTTTGCGGGTTCGCTTGCCCTCCTGTGCGTGCAAATTAAGTTTCGCTTATTTCCTTTTATTATTTGCGCATTCTTGGTAACTAAACGTGAGTCTAGGCTTCGTGCTCGATCATCAGATTGCTGAGCGTTGCTCAAGCAATTAAGTTAGCTGTTGCGAAATTACCGACAATAAGTTGCTGTCAATAGCAGCGGTGTAACGGCTGATGTTTTTGGCATTCTGGCATGGATGTGGCGGCCACCATTTAGATGAGAAACCGTGGCAATCACCACGCTATCCGAAACGCATTATTTTGTAGGAAGGGCTGTGATGGAGATAATTCACTAACAGTCATGCGCTGAGAGTTCCTCCGGCAAACGTTTTTCGCGCGTCACCTCGAATCCCATTGAAAACGGTTGAGGCATTTGAGTGAGGCCTGCTTGAAAACAATTCCCGACACGTCCTCACGGCGCACAATACAAAATATGTCGAGAAATTTACCCGAAGGTAGACATCAAGTGAATATTGTTTCAACGTTGCGTGCTAATTCGCCTCCAGTAGCGAGCCAGTGCTTTTAAACGTAATATTTATAGTGTTGTTATTCAGGACACTAAAGCTGAAATAAAAACACTATGCGTGAAAAAGGAAGCTTATCATCCGCCGGAGGAGCACCTCACCAGATTTAAAGAATTTATAGATTATCGCTGATACCTTACAGCCACTAATGGGATCGGGAAGGCGAACGAACGCGTGGTCCTGCGACTTTTTACCAACGCAATGTTATGCCCGGCTATTATGGAACACCTTGACCCCATGGTCACCGGCACGTGCCAGCACTGTGGTGAGGTAGTAGATACCTACCAGATTCTGTGGACCTGCCAGCAAAATTCAGCTTTAACCGCCAACCCTAACTTCTACAAAAGGACTGGGAAGCGGCCCTGCTTGGCTTTTTAGACACTCAAGCCCAAAAGGCCTTGGTCTAGAAAGCCAGATTGACGGCATCGACCAATGGGGTTCCGGACTAAGGACACCACCTGGAATGTGGGTACCCCAAGGGGTCCACACAGCTAGTTCATGCAGATGACATTTTGCTCCACTTTTATTTAACCAGTGGTTGCCTGGTGAGTTGTCAGTGCAAGCTATTGATAGTTTCACTTTCTTCATGCAGTTTACAGAGTTGTGGAATCCTGACAATAGCAGAAGTATTATATTTATGGTTCACTAACTACTGTTTTTTTTAATATAAAATAAGTAAATGCGCAGTCAGCAACCCTGGAGTGCAGCGTGCTATTCACCTGGACACCATAGATATTTTAATCATGCCATACCCCTTTGTTACTTTCAGTTTTCAGTTCTACAAGTCTTGATCACGGTAGCACATCACTATACTCGGGGATAACTGTGGCTATGCAGCTGAAGTTAGGCAGAAAGGAAGAGGCAACATACCTGTTTCCCCTTGCCATGTAGAGTGGGTTACTTCAGCCCTAGTGACCTTGCATTAACTCTCCAACTTCCTCCCTTCACTTCAGCCCAGTACACTCCTAGCCCAAATAGTGAGCAAACCACTCTTCACGGCAAGGGGACAGAAACTTTTCTCCTTTTCTTTCGTACCTAGACTTGGCTGCATAGCCCCAAAACATTGTCTCCATGTACAGCAAGATTCAATGCCACATTTCTTCTCAGTGTCAGAGCACCCTCTGCTTGTTCTGTACCACCCTTGCAGCAGCCCAGTGTTTTGTTTACCACAGAAAATCATGTCTGTGCAAGCTGTGTTGGCATGGAGAGCTGCATATCTGAGCCAACTTTCATGCTTTATGATGAGGCTCTCATTGATTGCCTTTAAGTTCCATGAAGCGTGGTCATGTGTGTTGATTAGTGTCACATGAAGTAAAATTTCACTGACTAAAATACAATCATAAGGATGTAATTTGGGTGAGCTGGTAAGGTGTCATCTTGAAAGTAGCAGCACAAAAAAACGAGGACGTGGAAAGAAGCAAGCAGATGATAACTCGCAACTAATGTTTATTGATGCAAATAAGAAATATATAATGCCAAGCAACACTGCAAACCGCTCAATCACCAATAAGCAGACAGCAAAACATGAATCACTAAAACTTCCGAACGGTTCCGTTTGAGTAGATATAGGTAGAGGTCAACTTGGCTGTGCATTGTAAGAATGCACTGATTGCTTTCAGTTTCTTTCTGCTGTGCACATTCTGGCTGTCATCCATTGCAAATCAGCTGAGAAATCATTGAAGCTAGACATATTTTACAACTAGGTAATAAATGTGTTAGTGAGCCATCCATCATGTTACCATGCAGTGAGTTGGGTTATCTAGATAGGGAACTGTTCTTAAATTTTAGTGATTCATGTCTTGCTTTTTGCTTATCAGTGATTGAGTGGTTTGCGTTGTTGCTCGTCTTCTTTATATATTTCATGTGTGCTTCAATAAACATAAGTTGTAAGCTAGTGCCCGTATTGTCTCCTTTCATACCCTTGTTTTTTCTTGCTGCTTCTTTCAAGATAAAATACAATCTTTGCTACTTCGGTCATAAAATGAATTTTAATGAAGTTCCACATCTCTTAGAAAAGTAGTATTGTAGTTGCAGGCATGTATTAGGCCCTGCAGTACCAATTAAGGTGCTCGCTCGATGTAAAGCATAAAGAAAGGGAGGGCTTGTCTGATCTCGAACCTAGTGGGAACTGGTGGATTATGGATAGGCTGTTGAAATGCACTTGCAGTTAAAGTCAAGTAAATGCTTTTTTATTTGTAACTAGGGGCACTGTGATGCCTGACTTGCTCTTTTGCCAGGCTGGCGACGAGATGGAGGTAAAGGAGTTATTTTATTTCACTGTTGGTATGTCTCGGGTGATGTCAACATTGTTTCTTCTCTAGCATTGTAGGCAATCGCCCTTCAACTAATTGAATCCCAAAGTGAAATTTTGAATTAAAAAATAATAATTTAAGATTATTTAGCAGGCAGAGGCAAATTTCATGCAGTGACCTGCACCAGCATGTCGTGCATCATTTCAAGAAAAAAAAACAGTATTGTGGTGTTCCTACTCTGTGCCTTTATTTCTTGCTCACAAAGCCTCTGCATGTACGTGTTGCACCATATTACGTTTTCACTAATTTCTTGGGTTATGGTACTTTTTACCTTGCAGCAAGTTCCATGTGGCTTCGTAAGCAATGGCTCCTTCAAGCTCTATACCCTTTGCCGGAATTGTGCTGTGCTGTGGTGGGCAAGAAGCAGGACATTGATGTAAGTACTGAAGACATCTTTCAGTATGTGTAGTTCTTTATTTGCCTAACCCACTACTGCATTTGTGACCCTTCATGTTTATTTTGACATTTAGGTTTCTTCAGTGTTTTCTTTGCTTGCTGCCGTTGCTTATTGGCTATGACATTTGGCTGTTGAGTTTGAGAATGCGTAGTGGAATGGTGCCTGTGGCCTGTTGATATAGGCAAAATGCAAATTTGCCTGCCCACATTTGGTGCCACTGCATAGCTTGAAGAACTTTTGTGGAAGAGGGCTCTGGAAATTAACCCAGAGCCCTCCTTCATGATGTCTCTCATAGCTCATGTTCAGCTTGAGAGTAATAAAAGGACATTGAGGACAAGCTGAAGCTGTCTTTTATTATAAATTACTGCATTCTATCCACTAAAGTGCTACTTACTGAGCTTACTTACTAAAGTATGCGAGCTTACTTTAAGATAGGAAAAGCCAGAAGTTTTGAAACAGATGTCATTACCAGCTGATTTCATAAGTTCTACATGATGCATCCATACTTTATTGGGCACAGGCCCCAGAGGCTGGGCTGGTAAGCCATTCCCTTCAATATGATGATCATGGAGTGTGGTTTACACAGGCCTTTGATATCATTGAGTACCCTTGGTTTTCAGGGATTATTTCAAGGAGCTTTGGAACTCCTGAAATTATTTGCTGCTTAAAATTGTCAAAAAAATTGCATGGTTTTTCTCTAAAAGCAAGCCTACATGAAAACTAAAAGTGCACTTCAGAGGGAACAATCGAAGAGAGCATGAGCCTATATAATATAAACCCAAAGTGACAGCCTGGCATGCGTCCAGACCATGGTTACAGGTGGCTCTCTTTTTCGCAGTTGCCACCTCTCTTGTCCCTATTTAATTTTTTTTTCAGCATGTTTGTCTTTGTTTTCCTAAATTTCACACATTTATGCAAAACTGCTGTGAATAAACTTTTCTCAAATTGGAACTCCTTGAAGACCTTTCTGGAGGGTTATTTTTCTGGTCTTCCTGTCTTCAACTAGACCCGTTGATGGCTGCTTTCTTATAAATCAGCTCTGACAAATTTCCTCTCTAAAAGGCCCCCTTGCACCTTTTTGGTAGCTAAACTGAGTGCGAATGTAATTTGTATGTAAAGTGAAAAGAGAAAACAGGAGAATGTTATTGATAATACTATGTCATATGTAATCATAGACCATGAATGAAGTATGGGGTTTTTCTGGCAGAATATTTCTGCAATGCTTCTCTGCTCAGCGCAAACCCCTTCACTGTGGCGGCCAAACCTGTTTTGGGGGCAGAAATAGATGGTTGCCAGGAGCCATTTCTTGTGACAATGACCACATCCATTACCTGCTCCACTCAGTAACAAAATTCATAACCCCCCCCCATTTCCGCCCTTCTGGTTTTCAATAGTGAAGGCATGCTTCTCGTCAGATTCGTGCATAACATGAGGTTTGATACAGAAATATTCAGCATTGCACCCAACTTCTGCCCCAAAGGGAATTGGGAGGATATTTTTGCATGTCTTCAGTGCACAATCACGTGATACATCAGTGACATAGCCTATGTGTTACGTACACATATCTTGTGGAGTTTGTATTCTTTTTTTCCTTGAGAGAGAAGCGCTGCTCAGTCAAAAAGCATGATGCAAGGGAATTTAGAGTGAGCGCCGATTCTGTGCATTTGCTATCTTTTGCTTAGCTTTCATTCTTTTTCTTCCGGTGGTTTAGTGGCGTTGGTGGTATTCGAGCAATGCAAGGACACGGAGTCAAGAGTCTGCTTCTTCACAGCTTGCTGCAGGGATTGTGCATTTGTTTTCCTCATTGTAATGAAAACATGCAAGGCTAGTGCATGAGTTACTTGCACACACGCACGCCACACACATGCTGTTTTGCAGTGGCAGAAAAGAAATAACTGTCAAGACTGAGAGCATCTTCTAAGGGCACATAAACGTTGGTGTTTGAAGTTAAGCTGTAAATTCATAAAAGATGTGGCTTAGCTTATGAACCAACAATTTTCCGGCACTATCGTTTCACACAACGGGTTTAACTTAAGGTACAAGGGTGGCCGATCGAGCCCTGTGCTCTTACGTGCTGCGCACAGAAGCAATCAAATCTTGAGCGCTCCCTATACTGCTGCTCAGGTCAAAGCAACCCGAACCTCGTTGAAACAAAAGTGACGTGGCTATGTCACTCCTGCATGTCCTGCATGGGCTTTTTTTTCATTCTATTGGGAGAGAGTGAGAAAAGGGTTGCCTGGTCTGTGCGGGAAGGACGCAAGTGTGCTGGGATGTTGGCCGTCCTTTAAAATGAGTGGCGGGTGGGAAGGGGGAGTGGAGGTAATGGGAGGGGAGTCTAGCTGTCCTGCGAGCTAAACGCACAGCAGTATGCTGAAATTTCTGCAGTCCTCCACTACAGCATTTCTCATAGCCTGAGTCGCTTTTGGACGTTAAAAAAAAGTCACAGCCTAGTAAAATATGTTTTACAGACTGCTGAATAAGGCAGCTGTGAAAAATGGCTGAAAACAATTCACATCTACCAACATTCACTGCCAGTGACATATGGCTCATGTAGAACAGGATTTAGGCATTGAGAACTGCTCGAACTGCTGTGAACTCTAGTGACCTAGTTGCATATTTGCCCTCTGAGTGCTCAGCGGCGAGCGTTGAGCACATGTGAGGTTCAAAGAAGCATGTTATAGCGCATGCACCCAAGCCAACAAATTTGTCTTTCCAGAATCAAATGCCGCTTCTGTTTCCAAGCAAGCTAGGAGCTTTAATTTTAAGTGCACTTGAAAAGCCATGCTTTCCACCAACTGCAAATATCTCTCACAGCTAAAAAGACAGAATTGACCCCCCGCCCCCCTTCAGCACTGCATCTAGACATACAAGTATATTTGAGGCAATCAGAAAGCCATTGATGTGTGCAGCACAGGTGTTCCATGGCACAACTGCACCTCCGGTACCTCGCTGTCTTCCTATTTACAATATGACATTCCCCACGATTGCACCACTGTCCACAGTGGTTCACAGAAACCACTGCACATGTTTCATTTGCTGTTAGCCATCAAATGCTTTCTGTAACTTGGCACTCGGCGTGCTCTGAAATGTTGCTAAGGTATCTGGTGATGACTTGAAATGTGTTTACACCACAGTAGCGTAATGCGATGATCAACTACAGCATTGAAATCTGCATCTGACGATAGTTATCCATGCTCAACGTCAGCCGCAGAAACTTGAGAGGCTTTTCTTGGTCGTACTTGAAACGATATTTCAGTATTTTCGAGTCAGATTGAGGTTCTCGGAGCCAATGCTTCAGAGAGTAGGTCTGAATTTTTATTGTATCCACTTTCATGAAAGGCTTGGTATGCAGTAGAACGAAGTCTGCACAGTGTGTGAAAGCTGCGATGCCTCATGTTTGCAAGTGGAAGTCTAGGTGTCCCCGTAGAGTGTCATTGCCACTTATAGATGCTCTGTTTTCTCATGCACTCGAGGAGCAATTCAAGTGGAGCTTCATTTCAAAAAAATAAAAGGGGGGGGGGGCTCGAGGACCGCTTGGAGTAAAGGTGTTAGTCAAGGCATGTTTGTGAATATCAGTTAACCTGATCCCTATGCACTGTTTCCACTGCCTCGGGTGGTGAGGGTACTTCTCGACCTTATTGGAAGGAAGGCTGAGGGGCCGTCATGAATCCTAACCAAGCTTTTAGTAAACTTGGGGAGAGTTGTGCCACTTCTACATGGCATTCTCGATCACCATTGAAAGATTCCATCATCCCACTAAGCTCTTGTACCCCGCTATTGCCATTGATAATTCGCTGCTGGGCTCAAGTAATACTCGTGCACTTTTGAAGATGTGTTATCAACTGTTTTTGTACAAGTTGCAATGATGATATACTTTCCATACTGTTCTGTGTGCAATTTTGTTTTTCTTCTATTACCATATATGTAGAATTGCATAATCTTTCATTTCAGGTTTGGTTTTATTCCTAGCTCTGTGTGCTAAGCCATATCCTAGAATGCACACTTCTATTTCTCAAAATCCATTTAAATCTCCAGTTTAGGACTACTCTGTTCACTCTAGTTATTGTAGCTTTCCATGAAGCAGTGCTCAGATGTCTTTGATTGATAGGATATGGTTCAAAGACCCTTGAAATATCTGTTCGACTAAGGTATTAGATTTTGTGATGGACTGATGCCGAACGCCTGTATTCTTGTGTCAGTTCGTCATATTTCTGTAGTTCAGAATCGAAACTTTTTGAATTGTTATCAATTAAAAATAGAGCACCTAATTACCCCTTTCTCAGAATGTTTTGTAAAGAAAGCTGAATTTTCGGATTTTGGAATATAGTCCTGCTTTTTTTTGCATTTTGCAGATGTCGCACAGCGAAAACCTGTATCCAAGTTCGAATCCAACAGGCCAAGAGCAGCTGAAGAAGGAAACCTGCATCCAAGCTCGAACCTGGTGGACCGAAAGCAGATGTTTTGTGACCACAGTGTATCAGCCAATAAAGCCAATCCAGGTGACCACATGTATCTTTTGGAAGCTTGCATTCTTTGCACTTGAGACTCATCTCATGGAAAGCATCATTTCTGCAAAACATTTTGTGTCATAACTGTAGCAGAAACTGATTGAGGCCTTGCACAAGGCCTAAAGCTGGCATATTAGTATTATGCACAACACAAACATGAGGTGTGATGTAGGAGCCTTGCAACCATGCAGAGTATCACCGTAGCATGGTAGCATTCCCATGCTGAATGTCTCATCGTCTGAGATCAGACTAATGTCTTGTACCTTCAGAGCGCACTCATTCCTTGCACTAAAGGCCCCAATATAGTCCGACGTTTTCGACGCGACTGGCTAAGTCTACGACGTTAGCCACAGCACGTCGGCTACGACGGGCGCGTCAAAAAACTGCCGCTTCTACAGTCTGGCGCTGCTGGCGTACCCAATTCCGCGGCGCGCATGCGCACAAGACGCCCTCGAGGGCTGGTACGTTTTCGGGGTTCATTTTCGAGCAGACGACAGGGCACCTACAGGGACCTGGCTGCAGCCTATCAAGGCACTAATTACTGTTGTGATCAAGGCAATGACGCGATGTGTTTACTGCGAATGTTCAAATGGCACAAGGCATTTACAGCCAGCCGTGGAGACGTCCAGCCCAGCAACGGCCTGAGCCCGCGCCGCCGACGGCTACAGACGGAACGATGATTGTATACGTGTGTGTTTTACTGAAAACTAATCAAAATTTAAGTATATGTACGATTACAGAGGAGTTAGAGATTACGCAGTAATGAGGATCACTTTCTCGGCTGGCCGCAGTTCCTGTAGAATTCCATAAATTTCGTGAATTCCCTGATTGTTGAACCACTGACGTTCCGTGAGGCCAAATCGAGTACGGCCTTCGATTCCGGCGTGTACCGGTCACAACTCTATGCGAAGCCGCTTCCGCAGTTTTTGGTATTCTTCCTATGAATGTACTGCAGATAAGTGACACAACACCATCGTTACACCACCTAGAGCAATGCATTAAAACGAGCATGGCCCACGCACCACAGCGAAGAACTCACAGCTGTGCCCAGCCGCACTACTGACAGTTTGCATCGCAGGCATTTTTCTTTCCTCTGAACGTCTCTGTATAGTCAATCCGCTTGGTATCATAGATGCAGGGCCGCCCTCGAATTCCTTCTAGCAGCTTTTCCGCAACAGTGTCTGAAATGCGCGCGTGGTTATAGCACGGTCTCTGTCTACATGCAAGCCGCCATCTTCACTGCGCGTGAGGAATGCTGGAATGTGTGGCCGGCGCGGCTGACGCGGTCGGCGAGAAATAGGCGAGATTCTATTTGCGCGTCGGCGACGTTGGGCCGCGTCGGCTCGCGCTCGCTACGTCCATCACGCCGTGCCGTTGGACTATAGACCTCGGTTTTTCGCCGACGTAACGTCGCGGAGGCCGACGTGCGCGCGCGTGTTACGTCGGACTATATTGGGGCCTTGACTGCCCACATCCATGCACTCTGAATGTTGATAGCTATGCACAAATTTTGCCGCACACACACGGGTACAAAAGTCCTCACAGTGTGCACGCCTTCACGCCGTGAGCACGTTGCAGGTTTTCCCACCGTGCACACATTGCGCGTCCTCTCATCGCACATCCTCGTTCGTACGTCCTCGTTCGTACGTCTTCGTTCGTACATCCTCGTTCGCACATTCTCGTTCGCACATTCTCGCGTTGTGCGGGTCGATAACCACGCACAGATAACCACGCAGAGCCTCGTACAATATTTTCAGTAGGGAATTCCTCTTTTTATAACTTAGAGTGCGCAGAATGGAAAGGGAGCAAGGGTTTGCTGCCTCTGGGCTGAAACATCCATCAGGTAACTATCCAAAAATGTAACTTTAGATCTAAGAACTTAATGAAATCATTCTCCGGTAATTCATGTGTCAGTACTGTAAAGAAGAAGTTCAGATTAGGTGGGCATATCGCCGAGAAAGAGGAAGAGGAAGTGATTTTGCGGATCAGCTGACAGCAAGCTAGGCCACCCCCGCTCCGGTCCTGCTCACTACCAGTGCCCGCTACCAGTGCCTGGATCCAAGCTTAACACTTGGTGGAGATGCGGGGTACGACGAGCAGCCACTTACGGCCATCTGGCATATAGTTGCGTCGATAGAGAAGACGGTCGGTCATGAAGGGCGAAATGCTGCGCTTGACGACGAAGGGCACGAGGAGCCGGTGAAAGTGACGAGTTCGTTAGAAGATCGATTAGTGATGTAAGCCACGGATCCTTGCGCTGTTCTGATGGCATGTCGTCGATGTACAAAGAAGACAAGGCGGAGCTGGAGGCAGGGGACAACGGAGCGTCAGGCGACACAGGCGAGCGAGATAAAGCGTTTGCGTCGGAATGCTTACGCCCTGTACGATAGATGACTCGGCTATCATACTCTTGTAGTCTAAGCGACCAGCGGGCGAGACGGCCGGTGGGGTCTTTTAGTGAAGACAACCCACATAAAGCGTGGTGGTCCGTAACAACATCAAATGCGCGCCCATACAAGTATGGCCGAAATTTCTGGAGCGCCCAAACAATAGCCAAGCATTCCTTTTCTGTCACCGAGTAGTTGGTCTCGGCCTTGGTCAGCGTTCGACTTGCGTACACCACAACGTATTCATCAACACCGGGTTTTCGTTGGGCAAGAACAGCGCCGAGGCCGGCGTCGCTGGCATCGGTGTGCACTTCGGTAGGAGTAGTCGGATCAAAATCGCGCAATACGGGGGGTGAGGTAAGTATCGTGCGCAATTTCCTAAAAGCAGTATCCCAAGCTGGCGACCAGGCAGAAAGCTCTTTGTGGGCGCTGAGAAGTCGCGTCAGAGGAGCAATGATGGTCGCAAAGTTCCGAACGAAACGCCTAAAATAGGAGCATAAGCCTATGAAGCTGCGCAGTTGCTTGATAGATGTTGGCTTCGGGAACTCAGAGACAGCGCGGAGTTTAGATGGATCAGGAAGGATGCCATCCTTAGACACTGAATGCCCTAAAATAGCAAGTTGGCGAGCGGCGAAATGGCACTTTTTCAGATTGAGCTGCAGACCAGCGTCGCCAAGACATTGCGAGACAGTTTCAAGGCGAGTTAGGTTGGTCCCGAAGTCGGGTGAAAATACGACGATGTCATCCAAGTAGCAGAGACATGTGTGCCACTTCAAACCGCAGAGAATATTGTCCATCATGCATTCAAAGGTGGCGGGCGCGTTACACAGGCCAAACGGCATGACGTTAAACTCATAGAGCCCGTCGGGAGTGGCAAAAGCTGTCCTGGGGCGATCGTCTTCAGCCATTGGAACTTGCCAGTAGCCAAATCGTAAATCGATTGAAGAGGAAAATTCCGCTCCATGCAAAGTGTCCAGCGCGTCGTCTATACGTGGCAGCGGATAGACGTCCTTTCGTGTGATCGCATTAAGTCGGCGGTAGTCCACACAGAATCGAATAGACCCGTCTTTCTTCTTGCCTGAAACGACCGGGGACGCCCAAGGGCTACTGGAAGGCTTAATAACACCTCTACGGAGCATCTCATCTACTTGTTCATCAATAATGCGGCGCTCTGAGGCTGATACACGATAATGACGTTGGCGTAACGGGGCGTGCGTACCAGTATAGATGTGGTGGGCAACAGTCGATGTCCGACCCAAGGATGGCTGCTCGATGTCGAAGGAAGTTCGGAATCGGCTCAGCAAGTCGAAGAGCTTGGCGCGTTTATCTGGAGCGAGAGCACTGTCGATGGCTTTGTCAAAGGCAGCAAGAGGCGATGGAGGAGACGAGGAACGAGGTGGGCTAAGGGCACTTATGCTGTTGGAGATTGTGTCGGCACAGGCGGAGAGAAGCGGCGGGACGGTAACAAAATTTTCTGATCGAACAGGGTCGGCATGCCCAATGCACTCGCCACATAGCAACGTGAGTGGGTAGAACGAATCATTAGTAATGGCTAGTTCAATGCGGCCGCTTCTTACACTCAGGACGGCGAAGGGCAGGGGAAGATAGCGTCGTGAGACGAAAAGGGAAGATGGGGTGAAGAGCACTGTACAGTCATGAAGAGAGGCACAGTTTATAGGCACAATAGCGGCAGATAAAGGCGGGATATCAGTAGCATCCGCAACGTGGCATTTGGCTTCCCCAAGAAAGTTAACAGTGGTCGATGCGGTGCACAGCGGGGAAAGCTCTACTTCGGCACGAGCGCAATATATTACGGCGCGATTGCGACACAAGAAGTCCCACCCTAAAATAATGTCATGAGAGCAGTCACGAAGAACGATAAAACTGATGACGTAGAGAACGTCCTGAATGGTGACTAGAGCCGTGCAGGTACCGAGCGGTTTGATGTGCTCAGCAGTGGCGGTGCGCAAAGAAACGCCAGAATACGGCAGAACAACTTTTCGTAACAAGCGGCACCATCTAACGTCAATAACCGACACAGCAGCAACAGTATCTACAAGCGCAAGAGTACAAACATTTTCAATGATAACTTCTATTAAATTGTTCGATGGCGAAGCAGGACTTTCACTGTTCGACGAAAGCGCAGTTCTTGCCTGCGGAACTGCGTCTAGTGGTTTTCCGGCATTGGCGAGGTAGAACGGCGGCGCATCGGCGACGGAGAGCGACGGCGCGGAGAGGTTGAGCGGTTGTCATGCGAGAACTGGTCAAAGTGAGACGAGGGCTGAGGGGGCACACGGAGAGGGGACGGCGGCTCCGCGTAGTTGACCGGGCTTTGATCGAAAGCGTACGGTGCCGGTCGACGGCGGCACAGGCGTGCAACATGACCAGGGAGACCACATGCAAAGCAAATCGGCCGATTGTCAGCTGTGCGCCAAGGGCGTAGAATAGGTGGCGCACGACGCTGAATGAAAAATGCCCGCTGAGGCGAACCGTGCGATGGAAAAGGCGCAGGAAGGGGTGGTCTTGCGGCAACCTCAGCATAAAACAGTGGACTGGGTCCGGGCGTCGGGACAGCGTCGGCATGAATGAGCGGAGCTGTGAGTGGAGCGGCATGAAAAGGTGGTTGTCGAAGGGGCGGAAGTGCTTCGGCAACTTGTTCCTGAATAACCTGGCGTATGTTCGAAGCGAGGTGTGAGCTGGATTGCGGAACGTTTGAAATTAATAATAATTGCCGGGCAACTTCTTCCCGTACGAAGTCTTTGATTTCCTGGATAAGTGCAGAGCTGACAGTGCCATCAGACATAGCCGCGATCGTGCCTTCAGGTTGTCGAGGGACGATGCGTTGGCGACGAAGTTCGTCGTAGCTTTGACACATCGTCACAACATCACTTACAGTGCAGGGGTCTTCGGCCATGAGGATGTTGAATACAGTACTAATGGTTTAAGGCATCCAAGAAAGTTCAAAAGATGCTTGCTTACACTAGCAAAGAATCCTTGTCACAGTCAATAAAACAATATAGTCATCTACAAATCTGAACACCTTTAAAACATTAGTGTTCTGAAAGCAGTCCCGAAGTACTTTGTCACCTGCTGATAAAAAGATGTCGCTGAGAACTGTGCTAAGCACGACCCGATGCAAATCCCTTCGTTTTGAATGATAACGGAATTTTTCCACTGCGCGTGCGTGGATCCAAGATACATAGATAGTAGCTCAATAAATTTGTCTACAGATTTTCCACGGGTGTTTTGAAAATCAACAGTACCATGCTTATCAATACAATCGTGTACACTGCACAGAAGGCAATCTTTGGGTTTAGAATAATAAAGATCCTTAATATCTACCGAGAGGACTAGCATGCTTCGCCTAGTACTGCTGTTCAAAAATTCAGTAACTTCATCATAATTTTTTCCCTAAATATATTGTCTATATGCAGCACCTTCAACTTATCCTGTATGAACCTTCCCACAACTAGTTGCCAGGACCCTCGTTCGGAAACAATTTCTCTAAAAGGACAGCCCACTTTATGAGTTTTTGCGTTAAAAAGTAATTCCAAGCAGCATTTTTCAGCTTTGTTCACAGACTGTGCCACTTTTTCAATGTTACGTTTCTCACACAACTGTTTTGCCTTAGTCTTAGCTTTCTGCAAGGACAGCTTTTTGCATGTATCAAACTTGTTATGCACAGCATCAGAGGCCTTCTGAAAATATACACCTCTACTCATGACACAGGAGCCACCTTCTTTATCTGCTGGTATAATAGCCAAGCTATTATCTTTCAAATAACGAACTGTCTTTTCCACTGGTGTCGCACCTACTAGTGCTCTGTATCGAGACAGAACGTCAATGCCTTCGGAGATACACCGCGCCGCATCAGTGCCCGACCTGTGTGCGACTTGCCTGACAAACTTAGCAGCTTCGTAGGGGCTTTCTTGGTTCTGTGGCGAACTTTGGGCCGAGGCTGATGACCTGTTGAATGTCCTTTGGAATTGTCACATTACCCAACTTGTACAACACCAACTTTAGGCAATGACTGAAACGGGACCGAATGTATTGAGACCTAAGTAGATGATCCATGAGTACAGTATTATGGCGATGCTTTCCTTGGAAAGAACTGTTGAAAACATTCGTGGCACGATGAAAGGTATGGTGAGAGCAGTACGTTTTTATTGGAACCAATGACAGTGAAATAGATAACAGGAAACATGCTGCGCGGACTTACTAGCTTCAGAGTCCTGAAACTTCCTATGATATTAGAAAAAAACATACAGTTCATTCTCAACTTAAAGTATGTGCTGAACAAAAAAAATAAATTAGAAGGTGTGCTAGATGTTTTTAATAGAATAATGGTAAAAGCCAACTCTTCCTCCTATCATTTGCCTCTCCTCGTTTGCCGCTTATCGTCGTTCGTTGCAGTGCTGCATATAGTTATAATTGGCTTACAGGAACAGGACGGCGCTGTATCGGAGTTCGGACGGCACACAATCGTTATTGCCGCGTGGCGTTACTCGGCGCGCGTTCAAGCCTGGGATTCTAGATGTTAGGAACGCTAGATAAAAACAAATATCGCGGAATATTACAGATGTCGGGTACTACTCTCGTGCAGGGAATTTCATTCCATGAGCCTAGAAATGTTTTTGCCTTAAAAACATTTATCGGAAACCCGCCGCATTGTCAGAGTGGCTCACAGGCTCGGTTACTCAGTAAGGCCCCAAATCCGATCTCAACGGAGGCGGCCGCGTTTCGATGCAGGCGAGACGAAACAGGTGTGCCTTACCGCACCTCTATGACTGCGGCCATTAGGCAACTTGAAGACAACGCCACTCCAAGACTGTGTCATTTTCCAAAGGGAAACCACATCAAAAAATCGTTTTTTATTCATTCTAAATGCCATCATTCAACTTGTATTTCTACTGATTAAAATAAACACTGACTCAGGCTGTTGATTTCAGTTGTCTTTGTTTAATGACATTGATTGAAATCGGTCATAATGTTTTTGTAAAAGTCTGTTTCAGTAAAATACAATAAAGGCTTGGAAAAATAGAATTTTTCTTATCGAGTGAACAATAAACCGAAAGAGAAAAGCATTTCAAAAGTCATGGATAATAAAGAGCAATACATTTTCTAAAAAACCTAAGCGCTGCACGCCGTATTTCAGAACTCCATTTTGCTACGAACGCAGGCTACATTTTGCTTGAGAACAAACTAACGCTCAAAAATTAGTTTTTAGACAGGAAGCACTAAATTTTACTACTCAGGATCCAGCAAATTGCGTTATCAGTGGGCTGCTGTATCTATAAACTGAGTTATATTTGTAAAACAAAATGCATTGTATTTCAAACATTGTCCGCTTCTAAGGGAAAGAAATATTCACACACACTTGAAGCTGGACTTACGCATTTCCAATCTACCTGGTGCAGCTTTTCTCTCCTCCTCGCGTGATGAAGCTCTCTCTCGGTCTCACTTAATAACGGTCATCGACTGGCATCAGCGCTTCAATGGCACACCATTTACCTAAACCATTAACTAATACCATTGCTAAACATTTATCTGTGCAATTCGCTCAGAGAAACTTAAGGGGGAATCATGCTATATAATGCAATCAACCCGAGTTAGCCCTATTGGTATAAAACTGGCTTCACATTACATTTCACACTTGGCAATGATAACCATCCATATGAAGTAGGATTAGATCTTGCAGTCGCTTTTTCCTTACCGTGGCGCATGGGTATCCGTTTACTAAAGTTGATTGGATGGGTGAGGCTTTATGAAAGAAGAAAGCAGGGAGGCAGGATTAGGGTTGAGGTTTCGGAATCACATACCAAAACATTTCTGCCGCAGTGGAGATTCCTTGCTAACGCACTAGAAAAAGTTGAAAGACGAAGAGCGAGATCAATTGAAAAAGACATATTTTACATAAAGTGTCTTTTAAAACTTTCAAGCATCCTTATCAGATAGAGGCAACCAGTGACGCAATTAGCAGAGCTTAAAACAACAAAACAAACCAGAGGTGGATGTCCGTCGCAGATGCAAGTAAAACCGCGCTAAATCCAAAGGAGCTCGAGGGCTCGTTCGAACCTCAGTTTTTCTGTGCCACATGTGAACTATTATGACGGCGGACTTTGTTAAACTTCACACCTTTGAGGGAAGTTCTCTCTGCATCTAACCTTTTTTCCGAAACGATTACAAAGAGAGAAAAGGAGGGAAAAACTGAAATAGCGCAGAACGAAATTCATGCAATTCCTTTGGTCTTACAAAGAATCTGACAAATAGGCGCGCGAACGCCGAGGTCTTCAGCACGCCAAAAGAACTGCCTAAACTGCTTTGCTCCACTGCCGATTAGGAACAATGTGCATCTCTTTTATATCAGTATTTACCGAATGATGTACAAATTACGCATTTAATTCTTTGATAAAAGCAAAATCTCGATCGACGTTGCTCGTCCGACAGCTGATCAAATGAAGCCGAAATATCTGGCTCAGAGAAGCTGTACATGAATGCATGAAAGCTGAATACAATGTGGATTTCGTGGAAAATGACACCAGGGATCACGCTCACAACACATTTCGTTTTAATTTGTGGCCAAATTAAAAGTGTCTGTTTGCAATGCAACCTTAAGTAATAAAATTACTATGCAGGAATATTTCTGATAGGTAAACGCGAAAGAGTGAAAAACCTTTCCGAGGAACGGGAGGAGAGATACACGACAGAATCGGGTGATTGCGGTGGCTGTAACTCCGTTATTAGTTACTCTTTTCAAAAACATTTGCGGCCTTGCGTTCTGGGGGGGAAGTTTCACAGTCACTGGGGAAGAAAATATTTTAGACCTGAGGTTGGACAATGGGCCTTTGAGGCCACAGCCCGAGGATACGCTAACCCGGGCGCCACTTCCAGGCGGATTTCGGAAACCATAAGACGTACTCAGGCAATATACTCTTGCGCTTCCGTATTACAGTACGGACAGAAAGAATATTCCCCAACTAATCCGAAACTTGCAGCAGGCACCCCAGAAAAAAAAAATCAAAGCAACCAGTTATACCCTGGCACTTACTACCGCCAGCTTTGACTGCACTATCTGCAAAGCCGCAAACACTAAAACAATTGTGATGCCTGGATTCAAAATACCGTATGGAGCCATTAGCTACTAAGACCTAATCGAAGGCTACTGGACGACATAACTGTTTAAACGTCATCCTGGATAATCAGCGCAGTCTCGTCAAGCGGACCTGGGGAGATGGTTCTGGTCCAGGCCTGCCTCTGGATGGATCGATGGGATATAGGAGCGTCCCCTTTGAAACGGGGTGTTAGCAGTTGCTATCATGCTCGTTTTTTTTTCGCATCGTGAATATTGTTTTACATCGGTTATCTAACCATTGTTCCATTTCCTAAATTTTTGTTTCTACATTACTAACATTTTCACTTTTCTACTTCTAAGCCACCAATCTTCCACTCGCTTTTTGCTAGCTTCCACCGCAGATTCATTCACCCGACAACTGGTATCTCTAAACCTCCGGGCCTCAGGAAGAGCGACTGCGCCTGCACCGACATCGGCCTGATATCATTACATTCGAGTACAAGATGCTCAATTGTAACTATGGATTTACCACATACTGCACATGTGTCAACTTATTTGAATTTCATTCTGTAGCTGCGTGTTCTATGACACCCTGATATAGCTTTAGCAGTGGGGCACAATCTCTTGAGTTATCAAAGAAAACTTCCTTCCTGGTCTGGCTTTTCTACTTTCTGTATAGTTGTACATTGTTTATTTTTATAAAATTTATCCAAATTTTGCCTTTTGTGGTTTTCACCTGTTATTTAACGCTCTTTATTCATCCGCCATTGTGACCAGCGTACTTACTGGTTAGTTTCCTCCATTGTGAGTCAACGCGTTTTAGGTACAGGTGTATAAATATTCTTGCTGCCCACCTGTTACTGTCCAATTTCCTCAGACGTACAAAGAATATTATACTCTCAGCTTCCCGTGCTTCGAAAGCTGCCCAGCCGATATGACCCTGTACCGCTTCGCTGTGGTTTTGCCGTGGGCAACCAGTGCCAGTCGTACGAAGGCTCTCTGATTTATTTCTAATGCCGACTGTACAAGTGCTTTTAGGCATAAACCTGCTCCCCACCTGTAGTACCTTGATGTCATCGCCGCCGCCGGCGCTGACATCGACATCCTAGCTTCCTGGAATCAGTTGCCCACCTATAACCAATATTTCTACCAAAAAGAGTACGCTTTTCTCCACGTGGCAGTGGCATTCTGCATGGAGAGATATTTTTTTTTAACTTTGACACCAGAGAGCGAGAAGCGCTAATTATACAAAGCTCGTTGTTAATGAAATACGTTGAATTGTGCCGGTCATCATATAAAACAGTGGTTTCTCGTAAGGTATGCAAAAATACGAATTCAGTGCCATTACCCAGTATCATAATATTCCGAGTTTATTAGTATTCGGACATACTATGGTTGCATGACCTGAATAACTTATTTAATTATTGATATGCATGATTGCAAGCATTTTGCAGAATACAATGCTAAGGAAAACTAAAATTTCAGGATCAATTAGTTGCTAACGTTGAACATAAAACTGCTTCCCCCCCCCCCTCCCCCCCACTCCTTGCTGCGAGTGTGCCTGTATCATATGCCTTCGGGAACTTGTTCACGATCCGGATCCTGTAATAATTCTTAAATTTACCGCTATTGAAAAACTCCTCTAATTTTGTCATCCTTGGTCTCGTATTAAAATTCTTACACTTTAATACTTTCTCGTCTCTCTTGTATTTGCCATCGCAAGTAGCCTTTCAGCTTTCAGGTAATAGCGATAATTATGATGCTGGCTAATATCCTCGCCGCCTTTCTGTTCCCTGGAACCGTGCATTTGTTTATCAGAGGAACAAAATGCATTTCAGTGCTAGCCATATATTCTTGGTCTTGTTGTTAAGAGCAAACATGAATATGTGTTCTTTATTAATGATATCATCAAATGCGTAATGTGGTCCAGCTTCACATCGTCTTTCCTACTTAACATTATGGTTATAGGTCGTCCAGAAGCATGCTACGCGGCTTGCGGGGAGCATCGACGATCTTCGCCTCTTCCGGCCCCCTAAAGACAAAACATGCCATGTATTTTATGCAACTAAATAAAAGAAGACACTGCAGAAAAAATCTCACATTCTCGACACTGCGCCGTAGGTAAGAAATTATAACTAATCGCTCAGCCACACTCCACCACAAAACATTAGATCCAAAACACGTACGTCCTTTTCTTGTTATTGCACGGTACACTTTTAGGAACAAACTGAAGGTCTAATCCGTGCTACACCTAGATTATTCCACTGCAAGCCCGCATGCGTGCTGGACCGTGTTCTGTTGGTTGTACAGGTTGTGAGAAAAATTATATCTCATCACTTGTGTGCTGCTTGGCTGTCCCGCTGGACGACGAGTCGCGACCAGCGCGTGATGTCTGAATTAACACACATAAGATATGCTTGTTAAACAGTCTTGTCGTGGATGTATACAATACAAGATCCACTTCTGACAGTGGCTTGAAGTAGGTAGTTAACAGTTGTCACCCCAAGTAGCTCGCACATGAAGACTGGATACTACTGCGATTTTTTACAGAGCTCTTTACCGTTACCAGTGGCGAAACATTCTACAGAACTCTGGTATCAAAAAACGGCGCGTTTTATCGGTCAATATTCGGATGTATACGAATTGTAGCCGCGGCCGCGGCCAATAAATGAAACACCGCGTAAGTTGGAAACTTTCAAATTGATGATAAATGCGCCACCACCTGGAATACAATGTAAGTTTTAGTTGCAGAATTAAAACTAGTCCCGTTCTGAACCTTACTTTTCACAATTGGTAGGATGGAAAAGCTCTGATTTCTTAGCTTCGACATTACAGTCGGCACAGATGATAAGGGAAGCGTCCGGTCTTCTTCATTTGTTAGCTTTCTTGCCTGTCGCTTCCGAAGGCGTTCTCGTTCTCGTTGAAAGCGTTCTCGGCGACAGCCAGAAGCACTCGTGGAAGGTGCCGCCAATGAGGACGCTATTATGCGAGCTTATAGCTCCTTAGCAAAACAAGTGGCAGTTTACGAGTGGGACAGACAAAACGCAAAATGATAATTCATGTCCGAGTATACGGCTTCTTTTAGACACGTTGCACACCTTCGTGAAATTAGCGCGATTCGACAAAATTGCAGCTCGCGTGAACAGCGCCAGGTGCCGCCACTAGTCCATGCTTGGCATCCAAAAGGTTTCTTAGACTTGTGCCTTCGCAGTGTATTGTTGGAAGTATGAAATTAAAAAAAAGGCTATTCACAGGTATTACGTATTCAGCAAACATTATTTTGAAGTAACACTTTTACTTCAGTATAGCACACGGCATTTTCTAATATCCTGAAGACATTGCTAGGTCGACTTGCCTTGGAAGGAACCCTGCGGACAATGGAGGCAGAAAATGTTGCGATAAATGCAATCCTGCATAAACCTGACCGATTTGTGCGTTTAGGCCTAGGAGAGCGTGTTTGTTGTACCACGGGAGACATGATACATACCCAGTTAGTGGGCACTTTTTGTGCAGTACGTATGCCATGATGAGAAGAACCAGTACTGAGCCAGCTAGTCCGCCGATGAGAGCCCGTGTTTTGGAAACTCCAGCCTTGTTCAGAGCTGAAACATGGAAACAAAAACCATCAGTTGTAGCAAAACTTAATTTCTGACCGTGTCAGACAAATACAATATACTGGAGTGCCCATCCTACAAATGCAGGAAGAGAATAATAAAGAATGCTAGCGAAGAAAGCGACAGCTGTTGCTAGACGAATTTATTTTTCTGCGTTCTTGCACTCTCTTGCAGCCGTTATATGACCACAGTAAGGCAATTTATTTGGCGAGACACTGCACCCGTAGAGAAATATATGGAGACTGAGAATACCATATTCGTTTAGTCCAGACGTTATTCGACGGTATTACTGTATCCATTGCGTATGTGTTTGAACAACATTGCATGTACCGATATTTATCAAAGTATGCTTATAAGTGCAAATTTGTAAATGAAATATCAAACGCAGAGCGGGTAATCGCATTCCAATATACAAAAAGATGCGAGAGCAGTCCTTGCGTTCTTCTAGCGGCCCGGCGTTTTCTTCTCCCACAGATATTACACTCCTCGGGCAGTTCCTAGGTGTGTATATAATGCAAAACCAAAACGTCTTGACAGGAAGCTTTAGTTCTCCAGCCAGAGTTTTGACAAGGGGGCTTGTCTACCAGGCGATCACAAGTCCCTGTGCTGAAACGTTGGCTCAGAACTGAGGCCTACCGTCAACTCATGTTCGGTTTTCTTTCAAAATTTACAGCCATCCTGCCATCTTCTTCCACTCGTCCTACCCTAAAAACTGCTTATTATAAGCAGACCGCAGAGAGGTTTCAATAACCGTGAAACAAACTTCGAGAATCAACGTCAGAAACCCTGTTGACTTTTATAAAATAATCTCAGATTTTTATTATGTCAAAGCAACTTTCAAATGTATGCTTAGAACATATATTGCATGCTGTATTGCAGCTTCTGCGGTCTTAATGATTTCGAGACGACTTTAGAGAAGACTTATTGCTTTAGCATGTCTAAATGAGTGATATTTCGCTTTTAGTATATGCGGTAATACGGAAAGTTGAGGTAGTTGGTACTTGATTACAAATTACGAGCGCTGCGACGGAGAACAACAACGAGAGAGTAATGACAAGGACAGGCGCTCGTATATGCGGAAATCGTTAAATTAACTTGCTCGAACAACTGTTTTCCATCCTGAATATCAATATTAAGGCTTTAATATATTCGCATTTCATGATATATGGCTTGAAAGCTAGGAAGCTCTTGTACGCGAATATAGAGCACAATTACTGCCTACAGATAGTAATCGTGCGTAGGACATTAATTCAATGTTTTTCAGCAGTTTGTTTAAAAAGGGAACTTGAAGTAGTAGTACCAAACGAGAGCAATTGTGATGTTCTTAAACTTCCGAAAATGTTTATAAGCTTCAGAGCCGTCCATTCTTTTTTGGCGTTGCGTTTCGACATAACTCGAACCTCTGATAATAACTTTCCTATTTATAACTGGGTACTCACAATCAGATTCTGGTGAGGGGGCGTTTGCTGATGCCACGGGGCCGTTCTTCACTATTCCGTCGACACTGTTGAAAGCGTACACTTTCACGTCATACAAACAGCCAGGAACCACATCTGTGTAGTTGTAAGACATGTCTGTGGTCGTAACGTGGAATTCGGTGATGCCGTCGCTGACGACTACGTTGTAGCCACTTAATGGTCCGTTGGAAATCTTTGGCTGCTCCCATTTAATTAGCATCCACTGAGAGCCCATGGAATTTATTGTAAGGTTCAGAGGTATCGATGGCTCTGGAAGGCGTTTAAAATAACAATAGCTTGAACATACTCTCCTAGATCGTTTGCTCGTATGGAATACAACGTTGATTATATAGCTAAAAAGGTATCATCTGCACAGACATCGCTAATGTTAACATCAAGGATATACAGCATGTCCAATTTTAAAGCATGTTGAGTACGTATACAAAAACAAAATTTACCGTGTGTAAGTTATTCACAGAAATCCAGACCATCGGACGATTATTACACACCGATTATAACTACAACCATTTAGAAGTAGAGGGTTCTGTTCATTACTGGTATGGAATTTACATCCCAATGTTAATGATATGAAAGCTCCAAATAAAACATTTATGCAATCCTTGCCTAAAGAACCTTGCTGGCAGCATAAAGAAAGAAAAAAGAAGAGGAAATGGAGCAGGTTAATTCTGTGATATAGTATAGCGTGAAATTACAGTCATCATTTGAAGAATCACTTTACCTCCAAATTCCGTTTCGAACTCCACCATGGTTTCTTGACCACATGTAGTGTCATTGATGCAAGATGCTACGCTGAGGTTGTAATGTTTCCAAACATCTAAATCACTGATATTAAGGTGGTCATCTGTAGTAGTGATAGTGTGAGATTCGTTGAATTTTACTTTAAACTGCACAATGTGGTATCTTGGGTCCGGTGGCACTTCCCACGACAACCGCACACTGTTGTCAGTTTTGTCTGCCACCTCTACTCGCGGTGGCACCGGTCCTGCAGTGAAATACAGTCAAGTTAGTCATTCGTCTAAAGAAGCTCAAATGAAATGTTCTAGATATAGATGCTCTATCTGGTCGTTTTCCGCGCCCTTTCGTCAAATATTTAATTTCGGCGCGGGTAATGGGCCCAAACGACTTAGGTAACGCCCCATCCATTATTGTTTTCGCCTATCAGAAGGCGAAGATGAATAGGCTAACCAAAACTAAGAATGCCGTATTTAAAATTCATGCAATGCAGATATTCCTTTACGAATGATAAAATATGCTCTCCATAAACTGAAAGTACCCGATTCCTTCATTGCCTCGTTCTGCATCTAGATACTATTTTCGTGTATACAGGTCTTCAGTACAACAGACCGAACTAGAAGCATTGTTATTGCAAAAATATTGCACTCTGTATTGCAGATCTATGGACTTTTAAAAATGCGGCCAAGTTTTGTCGGCGTGGGTATTATTTACGAATTCATAATTTCAGGAAAAAAAAAAAACAACGCAATACGGAATTTTGTTACGCTACGACGTCATTCAGCCAGCCCCACTCACAGAGAATGCATAGAAACGTTCCCATATAAAACAAAAAAATATTTACAAGTCCAAATAGTGGCACACCTAGGCACAATGCAAGTTAGATACTGTGTCAAGACTCGACACAGAAATTCCAGCTTGGATGTATAATATACATACCTACCATTACCAAGACTTTGGAAAATAACGTCCGTTACTGGGCTGTACATAGTTGCATTACTTGACTCTTCCATGTTGTACGCTGCAATAGACACGTTGAACCGATTGAACTCGTAGGCCAAGTTTAGGCGGATCTGGGTGAAGTTTCCTGGGACCGTGAGCGATGTCGTTTCTTGCCGATCTTCATTGTGCACGAGCAACTGGTAGCCATCAAGAGGACCATTAGGATGTTCTGGTCTTTCCCACGTGAAATGTGCATTCACTTCCCTCTCGACTGTTCCAGCAAAGTTCCTCACTCTTGACGGGGCTGAAAATACAGAGAAATATTTCGTAGTCAGATGCGTGCCAATTTCATGCAACACAATTACGCAATGTTGAAGGGCTGAGCTCACTCATTGCATCCTTGACTGCTCAGAGCCTCAAGCAGTCAAGACGAAGTGACTCGAGTCTATAATACACCAAGCTTTTTTACTTAGGCAAGGGCTACTTTATCAACGCCGCTTTAATATTTATTCGGAAACTAATGTTACAGAAAATTTGCTTCAGTGGCTTATCGGCACAGGAGCCATAAAACGAAGTCAATAATTATCTGACCAGCCGGACTTCGGAGAGATCTTGTTTGTTAGAGCTGCCCTAAATTCAGCAGCGTTGTAATTAATAAGGCTTAAAGCTTAATTTGGATACCTACCTTTCAAATGAATACCGCAGTTCAATAATAAATAGTAGATACTAGAAAAAAAGGCCATTACAATCATGACACACAAATAAAGTGGGGTTTCTATATAGATATGAAATATCCTCAATGCTAGTCTGGCGTGGAAATTGCAATTTCGGTTTAAGTACGCAAAAAAACGTAATGAATCTAGGAGCAGCTTCATATATCTGGTAATAGTAAACATTTAACTTCATTCTGTTTACTAATCGAACTGAATCCATAGGCAGGTCAGGTATATAGGTGTGCAATTTCCCACTGTTCCTGCTGAGCAAGCGGGAAAGGACAAGGCAAACGGCTGCGTTGGCGTATTCAGTAATGGAACATATTTTTTTTTATTTTAGTTTGGATTCGCTTCTAGTTGTTTTACTTCCCAAAGCTAAGGCTAAAAGAGACGCCGTAGTCGAGGGCTGCCGAAATTTCGACCATCTGGGGCTCTTTAACCTGGAGTGACATCCCCCAATAAACGGGCGTTAGGCTTTTCGCCTTCATTGAAAACCGGCTGCTCTAACCTGAATTCGATCACACACCCTTGGGTACCATAGTCGTGTGACCTAACACCTGTGGTGCCATTATTTTTGCGACTTACAGGATAATTGCTTATGCATAATTAAGATAATATATTTCGAAGGCAAATCACTTTTGTTTACGCATTTAACTGACGCATTTAAGGGATGTTGAGATCCGTGGGGTTGGGGACTGTGAAACAATGAACGAGGCTTCAAATGAGGAATACGATCGCGGTCACGCCTGCCGCTTTTCGATGAAGGTGAAAAGTAAGCAGTCCGTGTGCTATGCGATATCTGTGCTTGCTTAATAACTCCTGATGGTCGAAATCTCCGGAGCCCCCCACTGCGGCTTCTTGAACAGCCTTTGGCACGTCAAACTTTATAAACAAAAAATGATGAAAAAGTTGCGTTCCCGTTCCTTAGCATAATTCTTTGTTATTAATTTAACCTTTAACGATATATTTCTATGAAGGTGTACGGAAATGTGTTCCGACGCCTGCAATATATCCATCATTGTACTTCAAAGCATGCCCCACAATACTTCTGGTTTGGTTTTAGGGTTTAACGTCCCAAAGCGACTCAGGCTATGAGAAACGCCGTAGTGGAGGACTCCGGAAATTTCGACCACCTGGGGTTCTTTAACGTGCGCTGACATCGCACAGCACACGGGCGCCTTGCTTTTCGCCTCCATCGAAAAGCTGCCGCCGAGGCCGGGATTCGATCCCGCGTCCTTGGGAACAGTAGTCGAGCGCCCTAACCACTGCGCCACCCCGGCGGGGTACAATACTTCTGAAGAGGATGACGTTAGCATTATCCCAGCGGAATATATCTATCTCAATTCAAGAATCCAGCAGACGGTGCAGATGTCGATAGCAGGCAGCAGGACAACTGTTCCTTTTATCGCAAGGCTAGTCTCAATGCTTCATAGTGGCGTCTAATTGCTTCGCCGGGGGGGGGGGACCTGCGCCGATAAAATCCTGCCCACTAATCTCAAGTCGACTTTGTAAGTAGTTGTGCTGTTGTGGGCTGTATTGCCATTCCTTAAATCGAAAGTAGTGCTTTGGAATTTTGAACGTTTTCCAATGGCGATCGACGCGACATCGACGAGGTGCCTTAGTAGTAATGGTACGGTCGCGGTGTGGCGGAGTGCTCCAGTGCTCAGCCTGTAGTTATAATCGTGCCTGCTTTTATTCAGTACGCTAAATATGCGTTCTACGGAAATATCCCAGTTGCAAAAGCTCGACGTCAGTTTGCCTTTGTAACGCGAATATCCTGGTTGACCGGCGGTGCCATGGCGTCAGAGCCGGGAATTTTAAGCTCACAACCACACACACGTGAAGCGTGACGTAGAACTCGTGTAGTAAAATATCATGAGTATGGCATGCATTGCGAAATAAAGGTGGCCGTCTATATGAAATGGTTTTTAATTTCAGGATAATGAATTTCATTGTAAAAAAAAAAAACCTTTCGTTTTAGGCAGCATTGCTGACACGATCCAGATGCGGATTTAAATGTTTCGGCGACTGGGATATTTGCGTAAAAAGCGCATTGTTCGTGGTGCTTGAGAAAAGGCGCGATTATAACTAGGTTAAGCACTGAAGCTGTCCGCCATGAGATATTTTCAACTAGAGCACGCTTTTATGGCGGGTTGGCAGGAGGCAGCACATTATAATTACCTACTCTATTTTTATGCAGAACGGTATCTAACAATTGTAAGCTAATGCATATGCGTAATGCGTAATCTGCTTACTAAGAGGTGACCACAGTTTAATAAAGAATCATGCAGTTTAAATCAGAGCCTGAGTTTTCTCATTTATTTTACTGATGGCATTGTATTGTCAGCCAAACCATTTCTTATCAAAAAATTGAAGAAAGAAGCCAGAGATAACGCGGAAACATTCGTCAAGAAGTCAAGCGCGACTCATATGAGAGCAGACCTGGATGGGCGACGTGCGCTTAGCACAATATATAGAATTAATGATACAGACGGTTCATACTTTAACAGATCACATAAGAAGCAAAACATATTTTTATTTTACCCACTACAGGAAAGCAAAAACAAGCAAATGTGCATTTATTGCTTTGTTTTGTGCAGGTGGTATGAAGAAAACCGTCCGGAAATCTTTTATGATCTATGTCGGTGTCACTTTCAATCGACAAAGATGAGCTCCCTGAAGTGTTCATTTTGTGCTTGTAAATTTCCCTATACATTTATCTTATCTTAAATTCATAAATTTTGTTATCTTATCGGCAATATCAGTAGTACCGATTTCTCCCCACCTACAGAGCTAAAAAGCACAAAAAATGCGGCTTCCCGCTACGGCGCAGCGTCGCCTCGGAGACATTACAGATTACTACTCGGTCCATGTGTTACTGTCAAATGCCACGTGATAAATATAGATCCGCTATAATAAATGAATGGATGGATGGATGGAATATAGGAGCGTCCCTTTGAAACGGGGTGGTAGCAGTAGCTATCATGCTCATTTTTCTCCCTATATCTTAATTATTGATTTATTGATTTAGACTGGTTAACTAAACCATCATTCTATTTAATAAATTTTGTTCCTACATTACTAACATTATGTCACTTCTTTCCTTTTAAGCCACCAATCTTCCAGTCGTTTTTTGCTAGTTTCCACCGCCGGTTTATGCACCCGGCCACTGCTATCTCTAAACCCAAGAGCTTCAGGAACAGTGATTGCACCTGCACCAACTTCCGGATGGATACCATTACATTCGAGTATAATATGGTCAATTGTTTCACTGGAGTTTCCACATACAGCACATGCGTCATCTCCATTGTTAAATTTCTTTTTGTAGCTTTGTGTTCTAAGGCACCCTGATCTAGCTTCAAAAAGTAGGGCACTGCCTCTTGAGTTATCAAAGAAATCTCCTTCCTGATCTGCATTTTCCACTTTCGGTATAATTCCACACTCTGTTTCTTTTCCATTGAATGTATCCAATTTTTACCTTCTGTGTTTTTCACCTGTTGTTTAATGCTCTTTATTTCTCCGTCCTTGTTACTAGCATACTTACTAGTTAGTTTCCTAGTTCTTTTCCTCCATTGTGAGTCAACGCTTTTTAGGTACAGGTATTTAAATACTTTAGCTGCCCATCTGTTACTGTCCAATTTCCTCAGGCGTTCCTCATAATATTTTACTCTGAGCTTCCCGTACTTCTAATGATGCCCAGCCCATATCTCCCTGTACCGCCTCAGTTGTAGTTTTGCCGTGGGCACCTAGTGCTAATCGTATAACGGATCTCTGATTTGTTTATAATGTCGACTGTACCTCTGTTTTTAGGCACAAAACCGCATTTCCGAAAGTAAGTCCGGGCACCATAATTCCTTTCCAAATACCCCTCAAAACATCATACCTATTGTATCCCCACAATGTCTTATGCTTCATTATCCCGGCATTCCTTCGCCCTTTGGCCTTAAGTGATTGCTGATGCTTTCCAATGCATGCCAATCATTCGTTTACCCATACCCCCAGATATTTATATTCCGCTACTCTATGTATTTCAAGGCCTTGTATTTTAAGACCCTGATCAGTTGAGCCGTTGAAAACCATCAGATCCGACTTAACTGCGCTGAAACTGAAGCTTAGGGCGTCCCCTTCGTCTCTGCAATACTTAACTAGAGTTTGCAATTCTTCCAGACTCTATGCTAGCAGCACAATATCGTCTGCATACATCACACCGGGGAGGCGCTGCTCTAGCGCCTTTCCACCTAGTCTATATGACAGGTTAAAACCTAGGTTACTGCCTTGTATCCTCCGTTCCAGGTTTATCATATAAAACATGAACAGCACCGGTGATAGAGGACAGCCTTGTCTTAATCCTTTGCATACTTTGACATCCTCCGCACTTCTTATCCCTTCCCACGTAATTTCTACTTTGTTATCCCGCTATATTTCCTGTAGGAACACTATTATCTCATAACCGATACCTTCTTCTTTTAATATGTTCCACAGAAGTTCCCTGCTTACGTTGTCGTACGCCCCGTATATGTCCAGGAAGGTCAAATACAAAGGTGTATTTTTCACTCTAGATATTTCGATGCATTGGGTAAGCACGAACAGGCTATCATCTAAGCGCCTACCATTTCTAAAGCCGTTCTGAAGTTCTCCGAGTATCTTGCTTAACTTCACCGCCTGCATGGCTAACCTGTACATAACAGAGGTTATGGTAATCGGCCTGTAGGATTTTTTGTGCA
The DNA here is from genome assembly GCA_023969395.1 of Amblyomma maculatum. Lineage (NCBI taxonomy): Eukaryota > Metazoa > Arthropoda > Arachnida > Ixodida > Ixodidae > Amblyomma > Amblyomma maculatum. The sequence continues at coordinate 714,052 of JAJIZL010021316.1, forward strand.
TCCTGTCTCCTTTCCCTTTATAAATCAAATTCATTTTACTCTGCCGCCAGCTGTCCGGAATTTGCTTATTCGTTATGACTGTTTCCAGAGCTTTTAACAACGTTTCCTTACTTTTTGGACCGAGTTCATTAATCAGCTTCATCGGAATTCCATCTATTCCTGTAGATGTGTTTTTACGAATATTTTTTTCTGCCTTTTTCCAGTTTAGATTGGTCAGTTCGAAGGTGCTTTGTATTCTGCTACCTTGTGTTGCATCCTGATTTGCGGAGATTACCCTATCGTCGCTCTTAAATGACTCGGATATAACTGATGTAATGCAGTTCACTGCGTTATCTCCCTTTAAACAATTTCCCTCGTTATCTTGAATCTGATCCTGCTTTCTTTGATTCTTCTTCCCTAGCCAGCTTATATGGTTCCAAAATTTTCTTGCTCCGCCTCTAGAGGCATCCTGTATATCAGCCATCCAGCAATCGGTGGACTGCTTTATTTTACTTTGAACGAGGGCCTGCACTTGAAGTGTCTTTTGTCGATATGATTCCCATTTTTGGTCGATTTCCTCCTGAGATACCTGTGCTTCCTTTGCCATTCGGTGTTCCCTTGAAGCTGCCCGTCGTTGTTCAATAGCTACCCTGATTTCCTTATTCCACCAGCTCCATTCCAGCGGTTTGCTACTTTAACCTCCTGAATTTTCTTCCTTATGAATAGTTCTACCTGTTCATAATCCCAGTCTTCCATGGGGCTTTTCTCTATTGCTTCCTCTATGTCTGCTGCTATCTGCGCTATTTGATCGTCGTTTAATTTTGCGTTTACGTTTTGTCTAAGTTCCATTTCTCTTTTCATCAAGGGCCCCATCTGCAGACTAATACGTTTATAATCATTTCCCAGACTGCACTCCCCTTCGTCTATTTCCAATTTTTGTGACCTTGCTATAAATTTCCTGCGACATTAGACAATAGTCAATGGTCGTCTGCCTGTTGCGGAATTCCCACGTGATTTGGCCTTCACATTTTGTTTCTCTATTTACTATAACTAGATCGTGTCGCTCACAGAAATCTAGCATTAGCTTGCAGTTACAATCCGTGTATCCATCCAGATCGTCGTTGTGGCCGTTCATGGCCCCCAGCAGAATAATATTGGCCCCGTTTCCAAACTGGCTTATATTGTCACTGAGACATTCAACAAGATCCCTGTTTTCTTGCTTGCATTGATGTCCTGTTCCTAAATAAACTACCCCTAGTCATGTCCTTATGCCAGCAATTGTTCCTGAAACCCAGATATGTTCTTTACAAGATGATTTAATTCTTTGCCAATTTGTTCCCTGGTGTATCAACATGCCTACCCCTCCACCCTTTTTTTTTCGTTCTCGTTCTGTTGCACCCTTCCCAGACGTAGCCTTCTATAAACGGCGGATCTTCTAGATCCTGAGATGAGTCTCGCAAAGAGCGTACACACCTATTTTGTCATCCTTCAACTGCTGTTCTATCTCTAGCCATTTCGCTCTTTTTCTGCCTCCTTGCATGTTTATGTAGCTGATCCTAGTATTAGATTTCTTTTCTGTACTTTTCTTTCTCGATCTACTCTGCCATTTTGGGGGGCTCAGCCTCCATTATTACACTTTCTTCTGCTTCACTTCTAACTACCTCTGGGCACGGAGTCCTCGCGGACCCCCTAAAAAAGCTACAGCCCTGCCTGCCAGGCGCCAACCGATCCGTGCTCCAACCTTCTGTTAAAATGAATGCCATCTCGCTGAAAAGCCCTACCAAAACCTGCATTATGTACCTCCCTGTTTACCTCAACCACTTCGAAACGCTTCTCCAGGCTTAACTCTCTTATGTCCTGATTAAATGTCACCACGTCCTTTTCAATCTTTCCGTTCAATCCTAGCACCTCTGGTACTGTGCATACAAATATCTGCGTCTGCTGTGCTATCTCCCTGATCTCGTCAACTCCCTTAGCTAAACTTTCCAACACTCCTGCAGCGTCACCATTTAGGACATCGTTTAGCCCCGCGGCTACTATTACCATACTGCGCTCTGCGGAATTCTTCAACAGCCTATTTTTACTCTCTTTTAGCACTGCCCTCATTGTTCTCCCTGGGAAGGCTCCAACCAACACTCTCTTATCACCCCTTACACGTTCCAAGATATCTCGCTTGCACCTGTTCATGTTAGAATCTCCGGCGATAAGCACCTGGGCCCTCTCTCTCTCTCTCCGAACTGTTGGCTCCTGCTTTCGGTTATCTGTGTCCTTATCTCTGAGATTTTCATTCTTTCCTTACTTCTTCCTTTTTTTCCGGCGTCTTAGCTGCTTCTAAATAACTGTGACAGTTCGGATCCGCCTGACCTACTTTGCTTATGCCTTCCATGCCAGTGCTGGCCCCAGCCACGCGGCCCGCATTGGAATGTTCGTCCTCGTTGGTTCCAAGGATAAAGTCGGCCCCTTTTTTTCAATTTGAGTAAGCTGTCCAAGCAGTTTCTGATTTTCCGCTCGTAACAAACGTTCTTCATTTTCTAAATCATCCACACGAGACACCAAACTGCCCCTTTCTTGATCAAATCTATCTAGATGCGCACTCAGTACGCAACACCGACACAAAAAGTCGCTGCCTTCCGCTTCACCTACAGAGTCAAAACGCGTTTCCTTGAGATTAACCTGCGCCTCACACTGAGTACACTTCACCTTCTTTTGGTTGCACATCTTAAGCGCTCATCGACTGAACTATATCTATTACGAATTCTCAGAATATACACATTGCCAAAAGAAGACACAAGAAACGACTAGCAGACACTCGTTAAAAACCAATTCTGCGAATTCCAAAGCCTAGAAAAAAAAATATTTATCTAAACAAGATAGCTGAATAATGAACGCCAAGAAAACCTAGCTGCTGGCACGAAAAACCAGGCCGCTAGGACCAAGAGCTAAAATCTCTTCTTTAGGCTGCACCTAACCTAACTAGCTGAAAACGAAATAAAGTTAATAAAAGAATGAACTCATCTATTTGACGCTTCGGAAGCTCCCGCTGTCGCCAGTCCGTCCGTTTCCGGTAGCCACGTGCAATCGGAGGAGCGATGGAACACGCGTCCGCACCACACGGCTGTCAACTGTCCACTCTCTCTCTTTCCAATTTTTTCATTGCTCAGAAGGACTAATTGGATTTTTTTTATGAATGAGAACTGAAAAACTGTACAAGGGGAGCCTCATCGCCTGATTTATGGCGGATGTATGGACTTTACCCCAATGATACTAAGGGTGTAAGATGATCACAGCGCGAGTAAGATAGGTAATGAAAATTTTAACATATCATTGCCAGCCCTTTTCACTGATGGTAAAGGGCATACGACAATACACGCATACCGAATTAAATTCTTCGCGTGCAAACACAGTTTTGTACATAAAGTTTCGCTCTTCGAATGTGCCTGCAATATTCGTGTGTTCTCGGCGATTTCAATCAGCCACCAGTGGCTTCTACTATTAAAGAGGCCCTTCCACACCACCAAGACTGCATCTTTAAAATTATTATAGGTGGGCTGCCTGGTAATAACTGTTTCTAAATTGTTGCATGTTTACCATTATAGAGGGCACATTTCGTTTGCTTGTGTTCTCTGGGCTGCTGGTTTCATGAACATTGTGTCGAATAGTTATCAGCCCATCTATCATTCAAAATGAGACTCTGAAAGTCCGTGCGAATGTATCGGGTAGCCATTCAGGCCAAGGAGACTACTTCGCGGTTCTGTCGATCTGGTCGCTATTATAAATGAACTCAAGTACGTGACATTAAGCTTAAAAAACCCTGGTGCACAATCTAAACGAGAGCAGCATATGAGTTAAAGGCTGGCATCTGGGAACACGTGCGACTTATCTCGTTTCTTTCACCTTTGCCCATAAATATACACAGCGGCTTACACGAAAGCGCACGGCTCGTATCAATATACCGGGTAATGTTTCGTGTTTTGTTTGCAGATGTTTTCAAGCTCTGGGGTAAGTCAGCGCAGTGTGCGCAAGTGAGCTTTCGTGTAAAAGGTACATATTATGTACCTAAGAGTTTATTCATTGGACGATTATGAGTTACAATAACATAATCTACTTTTTATGTTTACTTTTAAAGGTCAGTGTTTTAATATTGCAAGAGAATATTGTAGGACGGTCAAGACTGAATATGTCGGCAAATGTGCGTTGAAATATCCACTGTTCAAAATGCGCAAGGGAAAGCAATCCAGTTGGCTTTAGCTCACTGCAGAAGAAGAAAATTACTTTGGTCAGGAACAAGGCTGTTTGTGCATTTCACCATTAGAAAGCGGTTTGTATTTTTCGGTTGGAATACCCTGCGCAATGACAACAGTTTAAACCTTTTCATCGCTGATAGCCGAATCAAAGAGCTTCCAGATCGGCAATAGCACCGAGCAATACAACACATCAGCATGAACTGCATCCAGATATCTCCTCATTTCTACAATACAGGTCACAAAACGGTGGGCCTAAGAAAACAACTGTGTGTGTGTGTGTGTGTGTGTGTGTGTGTGTGTGTGT
>JAJIZL010021316.1:719440-741865 GCA_023969395.1 Amblyomma maculatum
GTGTGTGTGTGTGTGTGTGTGTGTGCGTGTGCGTGTGCGTGTGTGTGTGTGTGTGTGTGTGTGTGTGTGTGTGTGTGTGTGTGTGTGTGCGCGCACGTGCGTGCGTGCGTGCGTGCGTCCGTGCAGGCGCGTGCGCTAAAGCATAGAAACATAGACTCCAATCACCTGCAGGAGCTGTAGAAGCTAGAAGCATCGCTGGTTCGCTGCAGAAATTCTCCATGCAGTTTTGTAGAGAGATGTTGTATCGTGTCCATGGGGTAAGGTTCGTTAAATTATGCTTCATTGTTTTGCCGCTGCTTTCACCGTGCTCTTGAATGCTACCATAGTCGTCGCCAAGCGGCAGTACCCTCCAGGCTATCATCTTCCACATCGTAGTATTGACATCCGGAGCCCAGGAAACGAACAGGCTTCTGTCACTTCGTTCCAGGACCTTCAGATTTTCAGGAGCATCTGTATGACCGACAAGCAATCATAATAAACAATCTTTCATAGACATATCTCAATTAGTTACCTCTTTTTACAGCAAGTGTTAGAGCAAAATTCATAAAATATGGTAATACGTAGATAAATATATGAACCTATCAGTAATAGTAATGAATTGCTCATTCAGAAAATATTTTCCCGTATTCAGACTGCTCATAAAGTCGACAAATTGATACTAATCGCACAGGCTTACGTTTTCCTGTGGGTATATTGTGTGGCTCACATAGCTAGAGCCCAAAATGTCTGGCCTAACAATGCAGTTAATTTCAGTATCTGCCTGTTCTGCTTTCGTATTAACTAAAAGTGCTGATGCTAGTTCAAGGTTAGTACCCAGCTTCTGTCTTTCGGCTAGAAAACGCTTATCTAAACGCTTTCCCTAAATGTTTATAACTGTCCTGCCCTAACTGACCACACAGGAAACACTCAAGTACATAAATTACGCTTAGTTGCTTACAGCAATTCTGTAATTGACGACCACGGCACTTCAAAATAACCATAGAAGTCAATGCTCTAGGATGAAGCATGCGGAACCTAAGCGTGTCGAAACGTTTTACTTTGAGTCATACTGTTTACCATAATGCAGCATGACATATATAGTTGTTCGTACATTATCACGATTAATATTGCTTCTAGTGTGCGTACCAAGATACCGTGTAAATAGCAGTCATTATAGCCCTTCTACCTTCTTATAAGAAAATCCTTCTGCTTTTCAGCCAGGTTCGCGCGGTTCCAATATAACAAAAACTATTGTGTTTTTAACGTGAAAAAACTTCTGTTGTCTCCCAACATCCAATTTTCACTTACAGAGTCCATCAGTAGAGACTTCAAACTTCGTCGCTGTTCCATTGAGAGGCCGACCTGTGGCGTCCGTGCGGAATGCTTGCACCGCACACTCGAATATTTCCTTCGGCTCCTCTAAAGACAGCACCAGCAGAATAGACGGACCCACGCTTTCAACTTGCTTTGAGACGTCGACACAGGAACTGATGCCTTCGCAAGTGATAAAATATCCATCGACCTTCTTGGAGCCTTCAGGTGCTTCCCAGGCAACCTCTAAATTTGTGCCGTTTATGATTTTGTAGTTGAGGTATTTGACTGGTCCCGGGGCTACAAGAAACAAATCAAAACAATCATGCTCACCAAATCGGCCGTTCTTGCCAGCATCATCTGTAGTGTTTTTTTTTTTCCAAAGAAATGGTAAAAAGTAGTTATTTCTGTTCAAGGTAGAGACATCGCCTTAATTTAGTTTGCTAGCCCAAAGAATAATTTAATATGCATCCCTGATACAATGAAACTAATTGACATTATAAGCGATTGCTGAAAATGGTATTATGCGTAACACTTTCTTCACCATGGGTGATGAACAGAAGAATAGAAAAATGTACCTGTCATTTTAAATTAAAAGGAAATAAATAGAGAACGAAGAAATACAAGGCATTATAACTTATTCAAAATAAACATGATAACCTACCACCGATAAAGAGTTTCTGTATGAAGCGCTCTTCAGATTAAGCAGCAGGTTTTTCTTTGTACAGATAATTGTTCATAGATTGAAAGCGGGATGCTAACACCATGCAATATTGTGAAAACGAATTGGTCATTTTTATCTTCATCCATCTTATTTAGTTAACATATACTACGCTGATTGTGTCTCATTTTTCTTCGTGCTATCAAAGTGTCAAATTGACGTCAATGTTCGTTTAAAGGGGGGAGGAGTGATTCAATTTTTGACGGAAATCGTTACAGCGTTCAAAGCATTGGAAAGTTTCTGGCGGGCTTATAGATACCTTCGTTTTACGTCACGGCTAAATGATTTAAAAATGAGAATACAGGCTAAGTTCCATCTAATGCCTTATCGTCTAAATCATGTGGAGACAAGCACGAAAAAGCTGATAATATACAATAAACCTTGCCGTTAATGGCCAAGAATACTGGCGGTAAAATGAGTAAAAATTTCTTCTAATTATAATTTTCGTGGCAGCCATGGCAAAAAGAAAGCATGTCTGTCTTAATGACTGGCCGTACCCCTGCCCACACATTTCATGACTTATGACGATGCCACTGTAGCTCCACTATGCCCCATGTGTGTAGGCAGAGAGATCTGTTGCCTGGCTGCGGTTAGCAAAGTCGGTAGATTTGTACTGTGCAGGTTCTTGAAAGTGCATTTATTTTTGGCTTTTCTCGGTTGCCGGTTTCTTCATGGTTGTGAAATATATTTAATATCTAGTTCATCTGCGCAGGATTTACTTTATTAAAGCGAAGGCGTTTTATTCGTGATAACGCCAATCCTTGTATGTATTTCCTTTAAAATAGTTGTATCGGAACTGTGGTATTAATGCAGTTATTGCTAGGCAACGCAATATAATCCCTTCTCAAGCTGCAGCTGCATATTTTCGTCTTTAACAATATGTACATTGTATAACATAGGAATGCTAAGTCAAAAGACATAATTTTAATAATAGTAACCTATGAATGTATATAGCCATAGGTTGCGTCACTCCAGGTCGTCACAGCACCCTGTTTCCACAGGGGTGCCTTTGCAACTGTAGTAATACCAGCCCCTGAAACCTCAATTGCAAACGCAACACGAAAGCTGTGCATCAAGCCAAAATTTTGTGTATGCATTTTGTAGCTAACATTTCACAAATGCTGTTTTCGCGCGTATACTTCGCTGAACGTGTTTAGTGTAACAAAATTTGCTGGTTACATAGATACATGGCCCTTAGAAATTTAGACTCGCTTTAACGTATTATTACTGAGCTTAGGTATCATTTTTCACACACACGTGCGTTAACTATTTTCTCTCTGCTTCGGAATAAATTTAGGCAGGTTACTCACGTGCAGCGTCAGTCACTCCAGTAACAAACGTTGGCTTGCTACAATAGATTCCACGGCAGTTCTGAATAGAGATGTTGTACTGAGTAGAGGGTTCAAGGTTTGTCACTTTATGTTTTGCTATTATATCTTCTCCTTCCCCATCCTCTTCTGCGCCGATTCTTCCGGCATCCGATTCGCCTATTCGATTGGTTATAACCTTCCACTTGTTTGACGTTGTATCAGAAGTCCATGTAAATGTCAAACTGGTGCTCGTGCGCTCAGAAAGTCTAACATGGCTTGGCTGAGCTGTGAAAAGCATCGAAAAAAATATAAAATCTCCCTGTTGTAGAGAAAAGAATAACTTCGTCAAAAGCAACATATGTCATCGCGCGTAGCGTTAAAGAGATGCGTAGTTCAATACAATGTTAGAACTTTGAGATACTCCTAATATAAGGTTACTTTAAACTCTGGTTCGTTTAAAGGAAGAGTGAAAGCATTACAAATAAGAATTTCGGGAATTTATATCACGCGCCAATGCAGCATCAGATCAAAATTTAATGTCAACGTGCAAAACACATTTATCAAAAACCTCTAAATAACGGTTTTGAGGAAGTTATCAACAGCTAACAGGAACAGACACTTTTGATAGCCTCTACATCTCTCTTTCACGCATCTTCGATGTTTATTTTATTACTGTAGCAGCCAGGGCGTAGTGGTTCCTTGTAATGGAAATGTACAGCGCAAAAAAAAAAAAAAAAAGATCCGGACACAGTGAATATTCATGGAAAACAGGAGCGATGACTTGCAACGTAATCAACTGTGGGAAGTCAGCGGTCGTGTGTTCCATGTGTCTTCATTGGTGCTTGTCTTTCTTTGCGCTGTTCATTTTCATCACTTATACCATTTGTAGCTTTCCTCGACATTCTGACGCGCAGATGGCAGGCAATTAATATGAGAACTCTACAGACTCTCTAATTCTCATTCGCAACCGGTGGTCTGCTAACTACTTGCCTGTTTCCTTAACTGTGCTTACACTTTTCCACGCGCAGGTACGTACGCTTCCTGTAGCGTACCATTTCTTGCAATGTGCCGGAACACTACCCCCCCCCCCCACCACCCCTGAGACGGATTCCCCCAAGGTCGTATGATGCTCCTCATCCTCCTTGCCAGGGCTTTTTGTTTTCGACAACGACGAATCCGACTCGTTACATCCGATCAGGGACCGATCCCTTCCCCGCAGTCTTCATAAAGAAAACAATATCGCAGAGACACAGTTTGATCCCATTGAATAGCTACTACAGGCGTAGAGCCCGAGACGGCTTGAGAGGGAGGCCTAGAGGCCATCGGGAGCGATTTACATTCACTACGCGAAGCGCCCTGAATTGAGCATACAATGAAATATACACTTTTTCGTTCTCTGTATCTTCCAACAAGTAGAAGCAAAACCTTTCTTCTTTTAAGCACTACAGAGGGCACTACCGGCCCACAGCATTCAGGTCTTAGAGATCCTCTAATGCTGCAAACGTGAGGCAGGCAAACGATAGCAGCTTGAGTCAGCATAAGCAAAATAGAAGAGCCAAGCAGGTTGCTGAACTTATATTGCTTGTGTCTGATTTTGTCGTTAGGTAAGGTTCAGTTGAATATTTTTACGCTAGCAGTACTTGTTTTCAAGCAATCAAATGTCAGTTCGTAAGCAGAGACTCTACGACAAAATAAAGGTTGATTTCAGGAATATTATAATGTCTCGTGCACAACTGATGTGTCCAAAGTTTGACCTGCTCTTACAACTTCGTAGCTCAAAATCTTGTCGTTGAAGTAGATTTAACTGCTTCTACTTATATTCTTGCGAATGATTGCTTTGTGTTTCTTTGTATAAAGTAACGCTTCCAATTAAGCTTAACGGTCTAATTGAAGTAGCACTCCACTGCACTTTGTAGTATTCAAAGTTAACAGGCATCAGTTCTGGTTAACAACTGCGCGGAGTACCGCAAAGAGAGTTGCAGAATTTGCATTTAAAATTGTATTTCATGGTTTTAAATATGAGCTCTTTGCAAGCTTACAGAGTGCTCAAGGCAGTTCATTTTTACAGGAACTGCTTAGATGATAATGCTATGATAACCATGGTGAAAATGTCTTCATTTCTGGTCCAACTCACCGATGTCGCCGGTGGTGACTGTGAACTTGAGAGAGGACCCATTTAACGCTCTCCCGCTTTCCGTGCTGATGGCGAGCAGGACGCAATCGAACGCAGCCAACGGTTTATCCAGCGATAAAACAACATACGTTGTAAACTTTCCCCCTAGGATGGTTTGCGATACTTGACGCCCTGTCTCAACTTCTTCACACTTAACCTTGTAGTTGAACCGATCTATAAGGTCATTTGGTGTGTCCCAAATAATTTCCACGTCAACGCCGTTAGTGATGTTGTGCTCCAAATTCTGGTACAGATCATCACCTAAAAAATAAAGTGGCATTAGGCACAGCGCATACACCTTTTTTGCTTTCCTGATCAAAATAATATCTATTCTCAGAAGAAAACTACTATTTACAGCGATTCTGGTGATCCTCAGTAAAAACATTCCACATCTTTTATTCCTTAGGAAAAGCGCTCATAAAGTATCTAACGCTAATACTCTGGTATTTTTATATCACATAAAATTATCACTTGCAAGCGGCCTCAAAAATGAGCATAATGTTTTCGGTATACAGAATATCATTATGAAGACGAAACTGATTTTAAGAACAAGTTTTTTTTTATTGGCATAGCTTGTAAGTCATTGCGATATCAATGATGGTAACCTTCATAACAATTTTGAATGATTATAACTTCAACTTAAGGAGATTTTCAATTTGTGATGGTTAATATTAAGCGCAACGTCATGCGCGTAGGTCGGTGCTAATATGTAGCAGCTATTTTTAATAAGCGTGAGAGACCGGAAAGCGTGGCCTGACATGGTCCATAGGGTCACGAAGAGCCGGACACGACTGAACTACTGAAGTGAACTGAATTTTTAATAAACATGTCAGTTTCCAAAATCCATAAAAGCGACCACCTTTGGTCCTATTGATAAACAAAATAAGGCATTCGCATCATTTTTGCACTTTGCAGCGCTCGCCTGTCAAAGTACCTCTGAAGCGCACGTATCAGCTTAGCGTTACTTTTCCGCCCGTTCTGAAAGAAACAACGACAAGCACTCCAGAGTGGGTGCGTGAAAGGCTGTCACGTGAAACCGACGTAATGGATTCATATTGACCTGTGGGCGGGCTTTACGCTGCGAATGAAGCAAATACCGGTTGGCCGATTGCACTGCTCAGTAGATGAAGTATAACAATTTGAAAATCTCGCATCATCGCGTGGCTGCTGCAAGTATCTCACGAAAATAAAATAATTAAGTTCAATAGCTGGAAATGTTCGGGATTAAAAGTTAGTTATTCAGCCTGTCGGTTAACGTAAGTCCAATGTTTTTCAATATACGCCACAAGTGATTTGAAATTCCCTTCATGCCGTCCATTTGTCAATCGGAATGCTCCTTAATATTGCAGGTCAATTTCGCTTGAACCAACAGCATATTCTCGAAAATTCTTTTTAAACACAGCATATAGAGTTCTTCACGACAAGAATATGCTTATAACTCCGGCATGGTATTTTCAAAACGCTTTCATTATCTCATAACCTCACCTACCCTTGAAGCGTCAGAATCAATGAAAGAGGTTCACCTCTGACTATTCGACTGACAGCGGCAATACCAACAAAATGCTCACCCCTTCATTCGGTACAAGTATTATAACAAGTGTCATTTAGAGAATTCCAATGCCTCATTTTACCACATAATTTTAACAGGATAAAGCACCTTTACACTTTGTAATATCCTTGAATTCCACGCAGCGTATTTACCTGTTTAGACACTCCTAAAAATTAAAAAGTAGAACGTCAGTTTCTTTTGAAGGTATTTGATTTAGCATATCGCGCTTCCTAGAGCAAATAACACTTTGTGGCACATTTCCTATAACCAAAATGGGTACTTGTTGAAGAACTTATCCAGATGATTACGTAATTAGAGATTGTTTGAATTTACCTATAATAACAAGCCAACTTACTTGCCTCAGTCGCCGGAAGAGTTATTTCTTCGTCTGCTGCGCTATGTTCCTCAGAAATAGCCTGCAGAAAAAACAAAATTGTGTTCATTTCTTGTTTTGGATTATTCGCAGCGTCGTCTCATTCCATAAAGGCGAAATTATCCTACGTGTTGCGTCCAACTTATTGTATTGAGCCGTGCCTCCCCCTTAATTCGAATGAATATTGTAAGAACGTTTAGTAAATATCTAAGCATAAATCTACTGGATTGTACAGTTTTTTTTTTTTTTTTTTATGTGACTGAAGCGGAAGTTTCAAAACAGAATTCAAGGAGAAGATTCCGCATATAAACCAAACGTCGGAACAGCGACGTGAATAAATCTGTTCGACTGGTGGGTCCATTATATTATTTTTATATAAGCTATGGTATCTCAGCCCATTTCAGAGGTCACGCGGTAAATGCGACGGGGTTAAACAATTGCTCAGGGGTGCTACACCTTATGCACAAAACATTTCTAATGCTCGCTTGTTTCTTAGCCTCACCAATAATGAAAAAGAGGGAATTTTTAATGGACAAATTTTGTTACGCTGCTTCAGCCAAGTCCTTTAACTAGTCCTCTCATAGCCAGTGATGGCAGAACCTAATCTTTGACTGCAGCTACAATGCAGTGAGCGTCTTCTGTCATGAGACGCGTGATTGTCTTCCATTCCTCTAACCACGTCTGCGTACGCACTTCCACGGAATAAAATTTGAAAATCCAGCAAGTATTGAGGATTACGGTAACAATAATTCGAGATGGATTCAACAGAAGGGAAAGCTGGGCGAGTTGTATGTTGGTCATGACGGATTGTGTTAAACTGCGCCCACCGGTCCATTATGAATTCGAGATGTCCCCTCGACTTCGTCGTAAGTTTGTTCCGAAACATTTCCGACACCTAATTCTATCGACAGTAGGGAAGCTAGTTATCTAATTCATGCAGGAGAGGCGAATACTATTTTAGAACATGTAATGCAACAAGGACTATAAAGATATAGACGAGACAAGCGCTACATGTGCGTCGTCCTTGTTTTTTTTAGCCCTGCGTCGTCTAACTGCGTGTACTAGTTCGTCTGAAGCAAGCCTATGCTGCAACTGAATATGACTAAAGAAAACCACCTCAGATAAGTCAGCCAAAACCAGAAGGTTCCGGTATGCAGGCTGATAATATTTACCGTACGCTCACTGCTCTTCAAGTAGGAGCGGCATACGCGTGCCGGTCTTGTGTATGTAGCCGGGCGCTATAGTCTCACAGCTAAACTAATATATCGCAATACCTAAACTTTCTGCACAGAGTATATCGAAATGGCAACATGAAACTTACGTATACATAATCATCTGCACATCACCGTTTTTTTTTTCTTTTTCAGAAAAGTAGTGTGGTACACCACCCGCGTCTCCGTTCGTTGTAATTCGAAAGGAGTTTCATTGCATTATTTTGAGCGCCAACTTGGGTGGGGCATACTCCAATATGCCGCTTCAGCACAGACGTGAGTCGTTTCAGTAAATTCCGAGAAATAAATATGAAAGTTTTAGGGACAGGCATTGTGGACGCCCCGCCGGGGTGGTGCAGTGGTAAGACGCCTGACCACTGTGCCGGAGTACCCGGGTTCGAACCCGACCTCGGCGGTTACGTTTCGATGGAGGCGAAACGAAGTGGCGTCCGTGTGCTGTGCGATGTCAGTGCACGTTAAAGAACCCTAGGTGGTCGAAATTTCCGGAGACCTCCACTACGGCGTCTCTCATAGCCTTAGTCGCTTTGGGACGTTAAACCCCACAAACCAAACCAAACCAAACCATTGTGGACGCTTTTCTTACGAACATCTTCCATGCCAAAGGATGCAGCAAAGAAGCAACTTGGTCTCGGCATTTCATATGTGATCGCGCCACAGATTTGCAACTGGAAGCAAAGTTTAAGCAATTCTTGTTGAACTGGAAGCCAATACTTCAGCTCCCGAATGAACTGCTTAAAATGTGCAATACCATAACTCCAGCTGCTCGAACCGATTAGATGCATACAGTTCCCAGCATGGCCCAAACTGTTGCTGGAGGCATTGAACTTTAGAACGCCGTTAGCACGAGACACCGCAAGGTGCCACCTTTTGCCGTTACAAAGCAAGAGATCAATTAAGTTCAACTTACCAATTCAGGCAAGGTGTCTTGCGTATTCACAGTGAGTGTGCAGAAAACCCCAATTATAAATACACGAGCGGCCGCAAATCCGGCGCCTCGAGCACACCGGCGAAGACCCGCTACAACAGCCATGGTCCCTTCCACCTGCCCCAGAAGCCGGATTCTTTCGAGTGCCTCTTATCTGCTGAGCAAATGTAAGGCGTGGCGTCGCGACCGTGGCGATATTGCGACAACTTTGAGAGATGCACCACGCTTCGCACGCTTTGTCGAGACCGCGCGCAGAGGTACGTTTCCCAGGACCGAAACAAGATAACGATGTCAAGAGCAACGGAAGACAACAGTGTGCTGAAGATAAACTGCACCTGACGAGCCTAGTGGTGTAATCTTTGGTTTATGTCCCTTCCTTTTCTCCATTATACTGTTGCAACAAAACAATTTGGTTTAGGTTACAGTATTTAACGTAGCAAAGCAATACAGGCTATACGAGGCGCCGTAATGGAGCATTCCGGAAATTGTGACCGCCTGGTGTTCTTTACGTTGTACTGACATCGCACCGCACACCAGCGCATCGTTTTTCACCTCCAGCAAAAAGAGGTTACCATGGCCGGGAGATTCGATGCCGCGACATTAGGAGCAGAATTCGAGCACCGTAGCCTTGGAGCCACCAGGGTGGGGTGGTAAAAAAAGTGACTACCGGCCATGTTAGAAACTAGAGTGGCGTTTATGCCACTAGCCTCAATCCGAAGAAAAACAATTGTCTTAACGGTATCTTTTCCTGTGCCCGAAGGCTGTAATGTATATTCTAGGGGTATCATCATAGCATAGATTACCCTTCTTCTCTTTGAAAGACTCACTCTATAATAAAGTGTACTTATATGCTTGACTCATCTCCCGTAAAAACTAGTTGCAGGTTCGCGTTTACTTCGGTAAGTAAAGTGAATAATGTAAAACCCAATCATATTTAATTGATATTTATGTGCAACAGTCACAAAATCCTCTAATACAGGTAAACCAAAAACCGGCACTATTTTGCCGTGTTTTAACTGCCGTAGCACTCGGTACAACGAAAACAAAGCATCATTCCCCTACAGCTGACGCTTCTCTTGCCATCTATTTATGATCACTGCTCAGACACCGTGATGGGCGGGCGTCGGCACTTCCTACTCAGTTTCCAAGCTGCATTACTGTCATGCGATAATTTACCCTAGTATGCTTAAATCAATCAATTGGGGGAGGGGAGGGGCAGGGAAGAAAGAAGCACAGTAGCAGCTTATAACCTAATATAAGAGCGCACGTCGCCTGGCGTACTTCGCGCTCTTAAATGCTTAATGTGTTATGGTGATTTACAATGTATTTGAATATATAATGCTCAGGTGAAAAGACGAATCATATCATGAACAGTAACTGGGGCCCGTATTCCGAGTTTGCGCCGTTATCGAAGTGTCGCTATCTCACGTGACCTCGAGTAATCTGTTTGGTCTAAGCACCGGAACAGACTGTTGCCACTACGGAACCAGAAGAGGTGGCAACATCATGTTCTGGCGTTACCGCCAATCAGATGACTCTAGGGGGGGGGGGGGGGGGGAGATAGCGACACTTTCGATAACGACGCAAACCCGGAATACGGGCCCTGGTCCTGAAAGACACAGGATCGCAAAAAAAGTACAGGGACGTAAAACGCGGACCGGGCGAGTGCAAAGTTGCAACACGTTTTATTTTGAAAACTGCGCTTACATACAATCATTTAGCAATGCACCACAGCGCGAACGCCAAGATTCACAGGTATACAGATGTGATATCGAAAGCAAATAAAAAGAAATTAGGTTGCAAGTTAAAAGAATCATAGATGGCGCAACCTACACATAGAAATTATCCTAGGAATGTGCGCTGAGCAACGCTGCCTGAAACCCGTATCCCTACAAAATGAAGCAGCCGCTCAGTAGAAGAACAAAAAACAGAAAAGACGGGTCCGTGTCGCGAAGGGGTCTGTACGAAAGTACATGCGTAAGAAAAAAACTTACTTTGGTTTAGTTTGTGGTTAAACATGGAGTTACACGAGTTAAACACGGAGTTACTTCCGTGGCTTCGAGGTTCGGCTTCAAAGTAAAGATATGGCTTTAGCACGTAGTATTTTACTCTATGGTTTTAGGTTTCAGCTTTATTTGTGGCATAGAGGGCACTTTTGACCCCTAAAGTGCGATGAAGCGAAAGCGCCCGTTACGCGGTGATCTGAAGCCCTCCACTACTGAACCTCTTTCTTTTTTCACTCTCACCTTCGGGATGACGCAATACCGTAAGCCACCAGCCAACATATAGCCCCGCTTTAACCGAGCCGTATGAATGTGCCTCCGTGGCGTAGGGATAAAAAGGTGAATGCAAGGATTTTGGCATGTTGATTGTGATGTCAGGAAGCGCCCTATGCCCAGTTTGTGCTCGGTGATGTCAGCTATCAGCTACCGCCTCGAACAACCACCTATTCTTCTTCTAGCGGTTGCTAGGCAACGGCTCAAGGTCACTGCCACTACAGTCAAGCTGCGACCACGCCGAAAATGCAACACGGTGAATAGTCGAAGCGCCTGGCTAGTGTAACTTTCGCTACAAAACACCTCCGTTCAGTTTAAACGAAGGATCGTCCTTTCGGACTATTCCGTTAAAGTCCCACACAGACACAGATGTTCACAGACACCAACTAATGGATACCTTTCCACTCTGGAGGACAGGCACTGGTTTATGGCTAGCCATGACTGAGATTAAAGAATTTTAGATTTAGCTGGGTATTATCAACATATGGTAGAGATCACTCTCACCTTGCTAGCCCACTAGCAAACCCGCTTTGGAAATCCAAGCCCGCTAAGGTCACGTGAGACTCAAAGAAAGCAAACGAGTTTCAAATTCTGAAAGAAGCCTATAGCAGTAAGCCCTAGCTAACAGCGCCTAAATTTTCGAAAGGTTTTATCAGCAGTGTGACGCGAGTGTTCGCGGCATGGGAGCGGTGCTATGTCAAGAGAACGCCATTGGTCACGAACGACGCGGCGTATATCTGAGTCGCAAACTCAGCTTTAGAGGAGACGCCTGCATACAGCATCTTTGAAAAAGTGCGCGCCTGCCTTGTGTGGGCCGTTGTGTTGCAGAGGAGCCTTCCTTGGCATCTTAGCTAAGCGGTCAACAGAACTAAGAAATCTTTCAACATTACAGCTATGAATATTCATCTATTATAAAAAGGTCCCATTTCTCTCATTTTTCCCTACACACGTGGAAAAATGAGGCATAAGGTGGCGCAAAACGAGACATTTTCAACACTAACAAACATCAATCCTTGCACTCGGTCTATGGATCCCTGCGCACTCTTCATGAGGCCACTTGTCACACACCGTGCATTTTATATACACAGATTGAGGCGCTGTGTTGCTCCATAAATCTTTACACACGAGGTTACTCCCAGTCACATTTGTTGCTTGTTGATCGCTTCGCAGAATGTTTTCCTTTCAGTGCAATAGCCTGCGATTGAAGTCTGCCACCAACAGCCTTTTCGTTCGATATCCCGCTTCATTTTCTCGAGGCCATACCTGACTCTTAACAGGTTTTGCTGCAACTAGCTTTACCTTGTAAGGCGATGAGGCCAAAACGGTGCTTGCCACCCACTTCCTTCGTTTTGCTTATGTATAGCAGGCACAGAAGAAAGAGCTTGAAGTTCGTGTCACGATGTGCAGGCTCTTCATGGTCTTCGGTAGTAGGCGGGGAGCAGTTAGCGCCGGAATCTTGGCGTTTACCGCAGGTCTGATGTCCCGCTGTGCTTGCCAAGGGAGCTTCATGAAACACGGGATCATCCAGCGGCGCACAAAAAATGGCCAAATACCACATTTCCGGAAACCATTGGTTATGATACTGATGTTTCCTGGTCGTTCAAAGGCTTTGCTTAGCAGCTCATCTACATTCTCCATAGTGATACGACTCCCAGTGTTGCTCAGCAACCAATCCCGGCACGCGCTATTTTAGGCAGCTTTGAAGCATTTGAAAAAAACTGACGTTAAGTGGCTGTAGCTTGTATGTCGGATGCGGAGGAAGAGAGAGCAGATATATCCCATTACCTGTTGCGTACTTAATCGCTGCTATGCTCTTGGTGTGGCTAGAGTGGCCATCAAAAACAATGAGTGCTTTGTGGTCAGGAGTGTGTTGTAGCCGCGGCGAGCGAAGCAGAGGCAGAGTGACTAAGCAACATGTTTATTCGGCATGCTGGGCCGTACAGATTAAGAGACCCGCACGAGCGATCTGCGCGCTCACTTCTTAACAGTCCACGCTCCGCCTCACGGCGTTGCCATTAACACACGTCACAGCATCACGTGACACTACATACCAATCGCACACAATGCGATCACATGATACTTCAGAGTGCGTTGGACTATCTGGACAAAGTACTGCAAAAATCCCACAAAAAATGTCTCGCTTACCCAACCATTATCGGAAAAGAACTTAACTGTTCCAGAGAGGGGGTGAGGGCGCTGTGCAGTGAGAAATGGCTTGACGCGCTTGCGCGCAAACACCATGACAGCCGGGACAATGCAGCCAATAGCATTGGCACAGAAAAGCACGGTCACCGTGCGTCCTCTTGCTCCGCTTGTGACGGCAGATACCAATATTTTTCTTTATTTGTAATTATCTTCGATGGTCTGTGCACATTTTGAACGCCAGTTTCGTCCGCATTGAAAATTCCAGATGACCTTATCCGTTCTTCGGAAATAATTGCGTCTAAATGGTAGAAGTACTACTCCACATGAGACCTTGCCAGTGCCTCGACTCTGAGCATTGAAAGTCTTTCTGGTTTGCGAATTGAAAACCCCGCATCATTACGCCTCAAAAAGGAGGTAAGCCATCTTTTCCAGCCATCTTGCGGTCTCCCATAGACGGATGAGGAATTTCGTTTGCTTCAAAGAAGTCATACACAAGTTTCCGAACATCCTTGCACGTCAGTTAAAAGAGGGATTTCTTCATAAACAAAATATGCCCCACAAGCTCTCCTTCTTGCTTCGAGGAAAGAATTCGTCTTTCTGATTCAAGCTGCTTCTTTCAAAGCACGAATGCACCATGCGTCTCCGGTCGTTTTGCTCGACTTTGAAGGGCATCCTTTGGCACAGAGATGCTCTGGCTGCAGCTCAAATAAAAGGTTTTCGCTGGCTCACGCTCTCTGGTGCCTTCTTCATATTGACCTTGCTCCATGCACCCCTTGTCGTCTTTCGTTTGTACATAAAGGTTATTCCAGAAAACGTGACAAAAAGATGAGTTAAAGAATGCCCTTTGCGCGAACAGAAACTAATTTCTTCCTCCGAGCGATTAACTGTGGCGTTTATCCCCTTCCATAGCTCCTACCCAATCAATTTTATAATTAGGAATATTAACACATAGAGAACTGCAAATCTTTCCACAGCTTTCTTCCCACAGCTAGGCAAGTAGATGCAGTGACAAAACAAAATAGGTACCTTGTCACAGTACTTCACGGCTACGCTGCTGCACATGTTCAAAAAAAACGGGACGTAGGAATGTCGCACCTTTTTGGCGAGGCAGCCATCTCACGAAAGTTGCTCGAGAATTTTTTCTAGATGGGGGCAACGCAAGGTTCCCGCGTTTTTAACACACATTTAGTGGCCACTCAGCGGCACCGAAGGGTGGTTTAAGAAGCCTACCTAATCTTAAAGAGTTTACGCCAGGTGTCGCTATACGAGACATCTCATTTTATCCCGCTCTACCCTAAATAATCTCGTGTCTCATCTAAGAGCGGCAGTTTACTGATGTGGAGCATGACACTCCAGTAGCGAAATCACTTGGTCCAATATACGTGGGGAAGGTTGAACGGGAACGCAGATGCATTTAGTCGAGCGCTCTAGGTCTAACCTCCTGCACTTACCGTTGCTTCACCACGAACTGTTGTGCTCGCAAGCAGATCGGGAAAACATTAATGACCTCCCGGCATCCTCAATTGTATGCTCACGGCACAGTTGATTTGAAGTGCTCTGTTTTCATTATAATTGCTGATTATTAACTGTCGCTGGTATTGTTCAATTGGAAAATTGCTCTATGAACCTCGTATTCTGCATTCTACACTTCTATTGGTGCAGCAGGAACAAAAAGGAGACAGTAGATAAGTTATTTTTAATTATGCTTTGAGGTTTGACTGTAAACAGAGGTTACTGGGTCTCTTTGGATGTGGCTTGTTGTCGGCCGGTTCTACAAGCTACAAAGCGACCAACCGTGACCAGTGGCGAGTCGCAAGGGCATTGCTGTGACCCAAGCAAAGCTGGTCGAGAAACCTTGCCGACATGGCTGTGGGAAGTGATCCTGACCTGGCCAGTGAACCCCGAAGCACATGGAGCGTTCCTAGCGCCTGGATCTGGACGTGTGTTTGGGGGGGCCTGACGAACGAGCGCGCCCGTCATCCGAGCCGCGGAAGCATCTCGTCTTCCAGACGCATTGTCTAATGGGGGTGGGGGGGAGCCAACCCGATTCGAGCTGAGACGAACTTCAAGCTTGTCTGGCTAACGCCCCTTTTTCAATTCCCGGCGCTGCTCCACGATGCAGTAGTGCACTGGCAGGAGGCATCGCTGAGTTCAAGTTCAAACATGTCAGTGTATTGCCACGCAGACTGGCGCTGTTATGCTGCTGGCAGAAATCCCTCGCGCCGTGGCAGATTTGAAGCAGGCGATCAGCGTGCTTGCTTATTGGGTCTCGGGCCACCGTCAAATACTGCATCCAGATTGGACAATTTGAATGGCAACCGTTTTCTGGGCTATGTTAAAGTGGTGCATGGAGACCGAGACTGTCATTAGCGTCCATCGAGTGCAG
Source organism: Amblyomma maculatum (assembly GCA_023969395.1). Classification (NCBI taxonomy): domain Eukaryota; kingdom Metazoa; phylum Arthropoda; class Arachnida; order Ixodida; family Ixodidae; genus Amblyomma; species Amblyomma maculatum. The sequence goes on from JAJIZL010021316.1 coordinate 735,821, forward strand.
CGCCGCTCCCTCGTACATAGACTTTGGCCTTAACTTAGGCACTAAAGATTGGTTTTCGTATTGGGGTAAACAATGTTAAGAGTTGTAAGCGGTCACATTGTTTAATTGACCACCTGAAAAAATTACCAGTTCTTGCCAAGCCATACTAATCTGGATGCTTGGTCTTAGAGCAGGGCCAGCTTGCACGATAAAGTCCGAGCTAAGTCCAGACTTAAACGGTGTCTTTAGAAAGGCCAAGCTTATTTAAGACGGCTGGTGTTCCGAACGCCGAACGCTTCAGGTTCATGTTCACCAGAGTGGCTTCCCAGAACGGCCTCAGCAACCACTTGGGGCATTTTTCCTCGAAACACAATCTTAAGCCGCAAAAAGCAATGGCACGGATTTTACACAACGCAAAATTGACGGAATGTGTACATCTTACAGCAGGGACAGTGCCAGCGCATCCCTGTATTTCCCTAATTTATCCACTTAGACACCTGGCGTCCTTGTGTCTTAACCAAGGCAGCACTAGAGTCGTAACCATACAAGCGACTTATTCAAGTCAGGACTGAAGCCCAGTCTTGACTCCAGTCTTAAGCGGCCATGCTAGTAGCCTATTCTTTAGACTCCAGTTAAGTCTGGACTTAGCTAAGACAGTCTTAAGATCGTTTTGTGCAAGCGGGCCCAGCTTTCCTAATCCCGAAGCCAACGGGCCTGAATGGTTGCTTCCTATATGGCCCAGCCGCCTCAACTGTAATTGCCTCAGTTTCAAACTGTTTTACATTCGACCGCATCACTTAGTTTCAGGACTTCAAATCGCCTACCGGTCAATAAGTGCCTGCCCATGTCTGCTGCCAGCTACCACCGGCCGGAGGCGCCCATGCGATGGCGATAAGACGGACGGATGCCGCTAGCATCGGTTTTTGTGCTAATGGCACATAACATAAATCAGCTTAAACTATGCGCATTCTCTGTCTTTTAAGGTTAATCTCGACCTGCCGCCCTCTTTGAAAGTAAATGTTTATAGGTATCTGGATGGTATTTGATGGAAGTGACAGCAATGGACGAATGGTAATCTTGAAGGCATTAGCAAAGGACGGCCGATGGGAGAGAGGCACGAAGTCATCGAGGTTAGGGCGTGGTCTCGATGTGAAAGGAGGGATGCCATCCTAGCCACAAGATTTTTAGAGGGTACGTGATATCTCATTTGCCGCTTTTATACTGACTCTGGGCTGCATGCATAGTACGCCCCGTCGCTTTGCAGACCAGGCGTGCTAGAGCCATCACCTATGACCAGAGACCAGTGCGATGCAAACAAACGAATATATGATTTGTAGCTTCTGGGAAAGAGAGCAATGGTTAGCCTTGACCGCCTAGTAGAGAGCAGAGACATTAGTCTGCCAACCAAGATCCGTATAACTCGTGCTATGGTCTTTCCAGTTGTGATGTATGGATGCGAGAGTTCGACTGTGAAAAAGGCTGACCGCCGAAGAATTGACGCGTTTCAATTGCGGTGCTGGCGGAGAATCTTGAGAGTTCCTTGGACTGCCAGAGGATCAAATCAGTCGATATTGTCGACCATAAACCCTGACTGCTCATTGGAGGGTCAAATTATAAAGTTAAAGCTCAGCTACTTTGGTCATCTGATGAGAAGAGAGGAGTCGCTGGAGAAAGATTTGATGTTGGAAAAGGTTGAGGGTCGCCGGATAAGGGGTAGGCAGCGAACGCGATGGTTAGATGGCATCCTCGAGGCACTGCAGATGAAGTTATGTGATGTTAGGAAGATAGTGAGAGACCGGAAAGCGTGGCATGACATGGTCCATAGGGTCACGAAGAGTCGGACACGACTAAACGACTGAACTGAACTGAATAAAAAAATAGTTGCTCGAAATCTGTGTCAAAAGGGGAGTAGAGCATTTGGCTGTAAGACTTAGCAAGTCGCCAAGAACCCTGCAGGCGTTGTGTTGGGATCGTCGCATAGCAATCATAATGAACATTTTTTATTAGTCAAAGTAACCTCCTATTTTTTGCACATCAAATCTAATGCGTATTTAGTATCTTTGTTTTCTTGTCTATAGACCCTTCCATCGGGGGAGCAGGATGTCAAAACGTCTCCTCTCTGGACTGTTACAAACCTATTTTGCTGCCGCTTCAACCCTGCTGACGTCAGGCGTACACAACAGCCCAGCGAGAAATAGGGTGAGGCCTAGGAGGCCCTCGTTACAAAGGCCTATACAAGTTAAATTTCGTGCTAATGGAATGTCGTGGATCGCCTAAAACCAAGAACAATATTTCAGCAGTCTGTGTTTTATTCGTAAAGAAAATTCATTGCATCGCTGACGATGATTTAGCAAAGCGGTGGCCGCTACATCACTTGGATATCTTTATAACGGCTCGATCAGCTTTCATTCGCGTATACTCAAATCCTAAGAAATTTCCTTTGGTTGAACTGCGTCAAGAATGTAGAATTTCTGAAACAACAAAAGTATGGAAAAAGAACCATCGAAGAGGCCGGCTCCATACCTAAAAAACTTAAAAGTGTTCGTATTATTTTGGAAAGAAAAGCTGAGCATCAGAAAAAACATGAACCAACATGTGAGGTTAAGCTTGAAACAAAATATGCGCCGTGTGCTGAAGGCATAGCCTACAAAATCCCACTGTCATGAGGACAAGTGTACATTGGGCAGCCGGGGCGGTGCATTAATACACGTTTGAAAGAGCATGCAAATAACTTAGACGCTAACAAAGGTACTAATCTCGTTGACCACGTCCGTAACTGTGTATCTGGTTATCCTTCACTGCACTATTCTGATATCCTCTATAAGCACCTGGCCCGCTTAACCCGTGAGATAATGGAGGCCTACCGCATGAAGAAAAAAACTAGGTTGTGCGTTAGAAAACGATCCATTTTTCTGCATGAAAGCGAGATTGCGTGCCTGCATCCTACGTAGCAACACGTGTATTTTCTATATTGTGTTTCCTCTTTGAATAAACATTCAGTTGTGAGTCAGCGTTCGTCATGTATTTCTGTGCTCTGGTGTTTGTCTTTAACGCTGTTTTTTCTTCCAATACATACCTCATGCCAGATGTTTGTTGCAGACAGGCGTTGAGCGTGCGTGCTTGTATTTGCTGGTGGGGCATGGAATGAGGAGTCATATTGATTAGAGGGAAAAAGTACCGATTGGAGGCGAGAACCCCCAAATATGATCAATTCAGGCAATTATAAAACGTCGAATTTCTGCACTACCATTTCATTCGGACACCTCCGCACTTGTTGATGGATAAATAAGGCGCTTCCGAGAACAATTTCAAGGTCTGTGGTTGGGGTACGAAACGAAAGTCTCGTTTTTAGAACGCGCGTATCAAGGCGCAACGACATGGAGCCCTGAGCTTATCGTCGTGTCGGCCTCACCGATAACATTTTGCACTGCTTTCCTGGAACGTAAAATGAGCGCGGCAGCGTGAAACGTGATTTGCGATGCAGAACAGAGTCCAAATTGCAGCGACAGCGACGTGTACTCTTCCTTTATATCGTGATTTTGCTGCTGCCCCGATACCGCTACGGCCAGCCTGCTCATATTCGCGAGGCTTCCACTCATTGGAAGGTATCTGTCCGCTGATTGCCTCACAAAAGTCTTGTGATTGTTCGCATAGTGTTCACTTTCCCGCCGCCTTCGATAAGCAGCGTCACTTCGATAGAGTGCAAGCTGCCTCAGAGAAAGGGTTTTTACTGCACAAGTCGGATTTACGCACCTTAGAAGTGGTAAGTGGCTTGCTAAAAAGCCAAACAGAAAATTGTTTGAAGCCTTGCATTTGTCAGAATGAAAGTTTATTTCAGAGGAATCGCAGGCGGCGAAATAGATTTCTTTGACTTGAGCCGTCCACGGATTGCACCTAAACAAGTAAGTGCTTTCTTCGGCTGAGTGCCGCCACCATCGTGACCAATCCAACAATATAATTAAACGACGGCCTCGCGCGGGGGAGAACCAGCAGCAAATATAACAGCTCGCAGGCAGAGAAATTTTGTATTGCGAGACAATGAACACAATACACTCCCAAGAGTTAGTTACCAAATACTGTATTGCTCATTTTGAAAGTTATCGTACACAGCATATCCAAATCTGAGCCTTCTAGATCCAGTACTTCGAAAGTAACTTCCAATTGTATGCTACAAATAAGGTGTAAACAAATTTTTTGCCATGAGCTGCTAAGAATATAAAACTTTTGAAGAATTTTATCCTTTGATAACAGCGTAAACTTGCTACTTGCAGATTCGTGTGTCATTTTTAACTTTTAGATACCTTTCTAGCTTAAATAATTGATGTATTATGACAATTTTTTTAAACAACTGCTTCAATCTTTAGCCCTCAACAGCCCATTATAAAGTCAAGAGAAACAAATACAGCCCATACTTCCAGCATCCTCAAAGCATAAGGAATATTTGTGGTTATATGTAGCGTATAAGCTTCATTTCTGTTTTAGTTATTGATATGAATTGTAGCGCACGAGATTTTTATTTACTGTGTTGCTATGCAACCGAATCTATTGAAGGCAGAACTTGAACTTCCTCACCACTCATTGACGAGAAGTGTGTAATGTATTATAAGAGAGTATTCAAAAACGTATCCAGCATCCAAAGCCGTTCACTTCAATTTTCTCTCTAGTTTCCTCCAAAAGATATTAATGTTTAATCATCCACGAGGCCAGGCAGTAGAAAGTTACTACACTGCGTCTCGCCAGATTTGGCTGAATGTCTGAAAAATATAGTTTACAGCTATTATAGATGTTCTTTAGTCTTCTGTAGTACATTTTTCCGAGTACTGGACGATTGTAAAAAGAATTCAGTTCGAATGTTTAATTTCATTTGAATTTAAGCACATTTTCTTTTTTCGCGAACCACTTTGAACTGCATTTATAAGAAACGTGAGTGCGGATTGAAGCAGTCTTCGCAGCTTTCTGTCCGAATCAGATCAATCACTGGGATCCATTAGGAAATGAGGTAAAGAAGGAAAGAATGATAAAGAAAGGTGTAAAAAAAAGCTAGAAGATTCTGAAATGACTTGACAGAGGAGATAGAAGGTTTTTTTTTTTTGAAGGGACTTAGGAATCATGATACACCGGACTCTGTCTTTAGGGGGAAGCATTCTACTCCTGCACCAAACCATCTCTGGGTCATGCCACCAGAGACAACAGGAAGGATGCATGGCCTAAATGGCAGGAAGAGAGAGAGATGGAAAAAATTACATAGAATGTCGGGTGTGAAGATGGGGGACCTTGAACGGAAAGGATTTTCCGCCTCTCACACCAGGTCACACCGATTCAGCCAGCCAAGTAGGAAAGAAAAGGTCCATTCTCCAGAGCATACATGACAAAATTACTTTTGAAAATAAAATAAATTACTTTGCAAATTCTTTTGCTGTAAATGTTAGTAATGCACTTCAATAATATTGAGTATTACTACTCACAACAATAACAGCACTAGAATATAATCACTACTGCCGGGTATTTCAATTACTCTTAAGCTACTTTCTAGCTCTCATGCACGCAAAAATATGTAAAGCTAATGAGAAAAACAACACTCCAGACGGGGCGCAAAACATTATTTCGTCCTCCTACCAAATCAATCCCAGAGAACTATTCCCTTCCTCCTCTTTACAGCACGTTCCATTACGAATATACCCAACCGCAACAAAACAACAAAAACGAAGCATGGTCGGACGTCCGTGATTAAAGCATTGAACACAGCCTCTTACTGGCCCGGAGTTTTCTAGGCTATCTGAAGGCCCCGAAGAAGATCGATAATTTATTGCTTTCGTGGTTCCCAAAATCCATCTCACCATCTAGCGCTCAGTAACGTCCCATTTTATCAAACTTAGAAGGATTACGTAACGCCCAAAACAGTAATTGTTACCCTCCAAAAGTAGAGACCAATTTTGATTGAACACGTACCTTACAAAATCTATATTAACTATATCAAAGCTCATCAGGAAACATTGGTAAATCAAAAAATAAATTAACAATTTATTTATTTATTTATTTATTTATTTATTTATTTATTTATTTATT
>JAJIZL010021316.1:741875-775126 GCA_023969395.1 Amblyomma maculatum
TATTTATTTATTTATTTATTTATTTATTTATTTATTTATTTATTTATATAAATAAAAATGAAACAAAGGAAATAAATTAAAAATTTCACTTTTGCTTTGTACAAATCCCAGTTGTCTTCAACACTGCGGGTGTGAAAACTTGGAATGTATTCAGCGACGAAATTCATTAAGTCGATTTATAAAGTTAAAGTCTGCGTTTTTGTAGTCAGAAATAACTTTTCGCCTTTTCATAGTGGGAACAGAAGTTCGCAGTTCAAAATAAATTAGACAATGATCACTTAGACCAGGCATGCATCATAAACAGGTAAGCAGCTAAGATGTGGTAGTGAGGATGAAATCAAGGGTGCTAGAAGACTGTTGTGTTGATCGCGTAGGCTGGAGAACAAGCTGTTTAAAGTTAAAATCAAGGCAAAGGTTTATGAAGAGAGAGCACCAGATGAACCATCGGATGTAGAAAGAGAGGCATGCCAGATAATTGCTGGATAATTAAAATCGCCAAGAAGGAAGAGCGGACTTGAAGGAAACTGCACAAGTAACTCGTTTAATACGTCATGTGGATCAGAACAAAATGTCATGCACGAAGTGGGTGGGCGATAACACACGCAAAAAATAAAATCGCGATATCCGAGGGTGACACGTGCACACAAAATTTCTAACGGTGAAGCGATATCTAAAAGACAAGATCTCAGACCATCACGCACAGGAATCAATACCCCGCCACCAGTACGCAAGTTGCGGTCACAGAGAAAAAAAAAAATTGGAAACACTTTCACATTTGAAGATTTCATCATTCGCAATATTACTCAAAAGCCAGGTTTCGGTTAAGATAACAATGTCGACTGAACACGTGTCGATAACTGAAGACAGATCGTCACGTTTGTTATGGACACTACGTACATTCGAAAACAGAAGGGAAACTGGCTTTGCGACCTGGCGTGTGAATAACTATTGCGATGAGCTAGGAGTGTATGAAACACTCATGGTATTGTCCATGAAATTCGAAACAGAATATTGGCCTCTGTTAGCGCTAGAACGACTTTAGGCAAGATCTACTTCACAAACACGATCGGTCGATGGACAATAGACATAGCATTTTTTGTCTTTGTACATTCGGTTTGCTCGCAATAAATACTTCTGTCCTGAATCTTCCCGGATTCAGCGAACTTTTTGCGGGACTGGCGTTTGGTGCGAGAAAAGTCTTCCCTAATCGCTATCTTAGAACCTTTGAATTTAGAGCGCTGCGATAAAATCTTGTCTCTTAATTTAGGGGAACCGAATTTCACAACGATAGGCGCCATCCCTCCGATATATACGAGCCCAATCTGTGAGCACGATGGATGCACTCATCAGGAGAGGATAAGGCTAATGTCTCAAAGAATTTTCCGAATGTATTCTTCGGACTCAGCCCAGATTTCCGAGCCCTTGTCCGGGACACCGTAAAAGATAAGGCTGTCTCGGCGGGACTGGTCCTCAAGATCGTCTAACCGTGAATTTATTGCAGCAGACTCAGCATAAATAGCATCAGTGAGTCCTTGGGAGCATTTGCCTTCCAACGTCTGTACGTGCGATTCAACAGCCATAAGCCTGGAAGTGAGATCACACACTTTCTGCTCTAATTCATGTTGGTTAGCCTTGAGCTGGGTTAAGGTATCCATCAGTTCAGCATGGCGGGCATCTGATTTTGCCGATAGCGCCGCAATAGCAGCAAGAACATCAGCATTAAGGTTAGCTTCACCTAGTTCAGGGCCAGGGTTTGACTCAATGTCGCCTGCTAACAATAAAAGCTTCACAACATGCATGCATTCGCAGATCGTTGAACCTAGCACAAGTGGGCAAGGGAAGAGCAGTGTACAAACCTTGCTGGACACGTTTAGCGTATAAGGAAGTACCATCACCAACCTGTACAACAAAGAAGCAGAAAGAACTTTCAGACGTCCGCATTTCCAGCTGCTCTTCTCTGCCCACTGAAGAAGTCGTTGAAACCGCTGGCTTTTATATCCGCGGTGGATGAGGCCAACGTTCCTTGGACGCATGGTGGCGTTGAAGACAGGAACGTGTTGACAGATTTGATGACGTCCAGTTCCCTGCTACAAATCACGATGACCTTGCGTTGATGCCGATATTTTCACAGCCAGATGCTGATAACCACGTGACAAGAAGGAGGGGAATCTGTACAGCAAAGAAGCAGAACTTTCAGGCGTCCGCATTGCAGCTGCTCTTCTCTGCCCACCTGCTACGGCTTCTCTTATGGCTTCTCTGTTATGGCTCAGTGGCGTATTTCAATATACTTGGTTCTTTCAGGCAGGAAATATCACCGCTAACCATACGCAGGTCCTTTCAAACGGCGGGGGTCGACAGGCCGAATAAGAATAAGATCAAAATAAAAGTAATGCAGAGAGCAAGACATTAGTCGCAGTGATTGCTCAAAACTAACCAAGCCTAATAAAATGGGTTTATGCAACGACCAACAAGTTAATTGCAGTGATCTGAAAAATGATCAAGCAGCCTTCAGTGTGGTCTTGCGCTTGGTAAAATATTGAGAACTTGCCCTTCCAGAGCATGAACGATCGCATTCTAGCATTATTAGCTATAAATACTTGCATGAAGGTTGTTTTCATTATTTCTGAAAATACCGGTATCGACAGATAGAACCCATTCCGCGAAGCTGGCAGAAGCTTTTGTGCACAGTTTCATTGGGGCGGGTCTTGCCACAGGATTAGCTGTCGTCGCATTATAAATTTCTCCATTAGTTAACATTCTGTCAACATTAACAATGTTAACATCAGTTAACATTTGTACGCCCAAAGCTAGAGTATGTCATCCACCTAGCATCGATGCAATCCTATACCACCCTCAAATTGGAATCAATCCAAAATCATGCAGCTCGGTTCATCACTTCATGTTACGAAAATCAAGTGTCACTTCTCTCAAGCAGCCCTTTCATCTCGCAACATTCGAATCACGACGTATCATTACCCGCCTATGTTTTTTTCACACATTTTATCCTAATACCAAATCCCGTCACTACTTGATAGCTTCCCCACTAAGAACGTCCGCCCGCCTCAGCCACACTAAACCGATCACACGTATAAGGGGCCACACGTCTCCTTATAACCACTCATTCTTGCCCAACGCAATAGTAGTCTGCAATTCGCTGGCTAAGGACATCGCTTCATGCACTGATTGTAAAACATTCCGCAAAAAATTAAAAGCTCATTTCACTTAGGTATCGACTGTTATTTGTACTATTTGTTTTCTTATTTTAGTCTTATGTTATAGCGCTGTATAATCATTTGCTAAACTCTTACATGAATACCACAGTTCTCATGTGTGTTGCACTTTGTAGTTCCTTTTTTTACTTTTCACTGTGTGCTTTATTTCGATTATTTCCGACATTTCCAAAATTGTATATGACCACCTTTATGTATTGCCTTCGGGCTCTTAAGGAACCAATAAATGAAATGAAAATTAAATGAAATTGCGTTGCCCCACTCGACACCCAGGGGCTCGATAAATGATTGCATCACAGTTGTTATGACAACTGTGACGCTGGCAAGCCTAGACAGATGTTGGGGGAGGCGTATCAATTATTTGCAATGAATTCACTTCCCATCATGTGACTTTTGTCGCTGTTGCTTCAGAGGAAATATTCTGTACTGCATGAGGCATTCGGTTTTTCAACGTAAAACATGTCAGTCGCTTATGATTCTCATGTAGAGTGAAATACGATAGCACCCCTCCTTGTTTTCTTCTTATCCTCTTCTATTGCACACCAAAGTAGTACGTTTCTGATTTTCTTCTTATATGGCAGTAATCTTTTCTCAGGTATATGCTAGTTTTGTAAACATAAACCACTGGTTTTCTTAAACTTATTAGCAGTGGCTGAGTTAGATTGCGAGTTCAATATTTATTCGTTTTCGCCGCTGATATACATGTTACCGTAGTTAGCTGTTATACTAGAACAGTTGCATTTTGCAAATATTTTAACTTCTTTACAAGTTATCTCCTGATGGACCCAAAGCAAGCTGCTAACATAATGACTGGTAACAAAAGGGTAGGGAGAATTCAGTGCGAACCTTCCTGTGTGTATGGTTTGAATAGCTGTCCTGCGGTCACAAGCAGATGTAGAGTCGAGTTTTTTCTTATAAGAGGCCGTTCTGTGCCGCCGTTTTTTAATCCTCTGATTTATAAGCACATTTTGCAGTGTGTATTTTGAAACCACTGGTGATAGCGAGTTATTTTTGTATGTTGTTGAGAGCACCATTCTTTAGAATAAAAAGATGCACATCAACCCCACTTCGTACAGTTTTAAACACGCTTTAATGCTCATTCCTTGGGCTGTGTTTCTGTCATTAATTTCCTAGCTTCAGGAAAACAGAACCTATAATTTCTCTTCCTTTCCGAACTGCACGTCTCGGTCTTGTCACGCCGCTATCAAAACTCTACATCACAGCTGTACCGTCTCTAAATCGAACAATCGCAATACTATAGATTAGGCACTCTAAACGTTAACATAATTTTGATATTGTTATAGCGACGGTGGAACCAACATTGAAAGCCATGGAGTCGCTGTGTCGCTATCTGACTCCTTGAACATCATCGAAGCCTATTGTGCAGTATAAATTAGTGTCTTTAAGTCCTTTCAGAAAATGGGAAGTTCTTCCCATATATTCCTTTCCTCTTAGGCATGGAAAATACATTTCAGAGGTCTTTTCAGTTCAACACTGTTTAAAATGCCTTATATTGCCTTAATTTTAACTTTCTCATTTGGGGCAACCTTTACGCATTGGCATTTTCGGCGCTCTATGCTGCGCTCCCAAATAACTTACTTATTTTCCTCGTCACTTGTTTCTCTTGCAGATAAATAAAGATTCGAGGAAAATACCCCAAGTCTTTATGATGAGTCTCTCGAAGTCATACGTGATCATGCACTTTCCGGGCGTTCAGAATGGCATGAGAGTAACATTTTGTGAGGCGCTCGCACCTGCCCTTCTTTGCTCATCGTGTCATGCCATAACTGGCATACGTCACACAGATGGCAATGGCCACATCTTCTGCGGAGAATGCGTCCGTTCGCACATGGACTCGAAGAGAAATTTCACCTGCCCACAATGCCTGTGGCGTGGTCCCGTAAACAGCAAAGTGAGCACTTAAGGCACTACTTGTCCTTCAGTGATATTTGCCGCTCAACAGAAACGTTTTGATTCTAGAAAGACAAAGTGGAGCCGTATTCTGTTTGACAGCTGACAAAATCAAGTCTTAGTTAGTAGAAAGAAGCGCCCAGCATGGATATTAAAGGTCAGTCATCTAAGTATTATAAGATTTCCCAGAAAGTATTCGTAGTAAATTAATGGTTTCATACTGAGCATCTCGAGCACGCAGCCATAATGACATTCTAAGCATACTATTAAAATCATTGGCCATCAACAGAAATAACTAAAATCAGCATGAAGATGATATGGTAATTTTGTATTTTACGTTTCGAGTACTTTTTTTAATTGGCCGGCAGTGTAGAGGTTGACATGAACAGAAGTACGTAGTGAAAAATAAAACAGCGCGAAACAAACAGACAAAAGATTAGAAAAAAAAACACCATAAGCGCTGCTGTTCTTTCGTCTGTGTGTTTCGCGCTGTTTTATTTTTAACCATGTATCACCAACTCGCCCGCTTAGCTATTCTGTAGAAGTACGTATTTCGCGCGCGGCTGCCCGCATATTTGTACTTTTAGGTGTTGTGGTTATTTTAATTATTTCATCTTCCGGTCACAATATCACGCTAATATACTCGCAGTAGGCAGCCAGCGAGTTTGCCGTGTAAACCACAGCACCGTAACATATACAGCCTAGAGGGAGAAGCAAGCAGCTTTGAAGCAACTGCGGTGCTTCTCTGTGACACATCACTCACATCAAAAGCATTAACGCCCATCAACTGTGTAACTTCTGTGCACGTGAAAGAACACAAGTTCGTAGAAATGTATGTGGTCTCCATTATGCGTCCTTCATAGCTTCAGTTCTCTGGGATATTACAACCAGTCATAACTTGTGTCTGTTATATAAATAAGGTAATAGATAAAAAAACTAAGTAACTATATCTGCCATGAGTTCATGATGCGTCGTGCTTGTATGGACCCGTGCTGGTATAGGCAAGTATGTTTAGTTGCCCAGCAGAGAAATATCAGCGCCGCCTCGTCAGGTCATACGTCATATGCTTTATTTACAAACTGTAATTTGCAACATGCAAAGCGATGCGTATAAAACTACAATCTGCGGCAACTTGGTGACTTAAAGAACTTTGATTATTAGAGAAAGTAAAGCTCACCTGCCAACATCTTACTAAAGTTTTGGCGGCCAGAATGTAACCTGATCTCGTATTTCTATCATAAAATGTCACGAATTTGAAGCTAATTTCAAAAACAGAACACACAATCCTGAAAACTGCAAAGAACATATTACCTCTTGTTACTACGGGAATTCACCAGCCATGTTCTTATTCATGTTTACCTTCAAAATCCTCTACGAGAGCATACGCGGAGCTGTTGTTCAGCCATATAAACCTAGAATTCACAACGATAGTATTTAACTGAATAGCTTCTAAAATGCGTAATGACTCGAATGTTTATAATAAAGAGTGCTGCCTGCCATGTGTATTAAAACTGACCCCAGCCTTTCTTGAAAGCTAACATATTATCTGTATTTTCATCTTACAGATAGAAATAGATGCCAGCGTATACTTACGCTTCCGTAATGCAATATGTGTTTGCCCAAATGCACCCGGTAACTGCTCTTACAAAGGAAAATTCAGAGAAGTCATGGTAAGGGACTTTCAGTTCATTAAACCCACTTCAAGATATTTTCTTCAAATACAAATTTAAGGTTCTGTATATGCTACCAAATACCTTACCCGAGCTAAGCATACGATGCCTTTGCAGAAACAAAAATGATTATTAAACCACGGTAATTTTGTTCTGATATGAACCATGTACTTTTAACTAGCATAATATACTTTGCATGAAAGCAGGCCGCTGTATCTTTTACTGAATATGTTGGGCGTAGTGCTCCGAATATTCTTTTTCGCTTGAACAAAACAACCTTGCCTATAACTAACTAAACTCGTTTAATACTTCACCAAATATTTATAAACCTCCTTTGCTCCACAGTCCAATTCATAAACGATCATTTTATCACAAGAACGCTTTTGCCATTTGTCATCTTCCGACTACAGCACTGCTTTTCTACTAAAAAGGTCAAAAAGAGGCTGCTGTTAACGCATTCGTGAAGCGTCACCTGAGCACTGGACCAAGAGCACACATATTCCAATCTCTGAATAACATTTCTAGTCTGTCCAACCCAGACGTGCCGTGGTAGCATTCAGAGGTATGTCTACTATCCCTGTAAAAACAATAAGCCGGTTTGTACAGCTAATATTTTCACTCAAAACACGAGAAATAGCCTTGTGCGAAAGCTACAAGACACGAGATTACCTTTTCCGCAACAGGCAGCAAGAAAAGAGAACGCTGAGGATCCCCGCTGGAAAACAACGTCAAACTGGTCTATGATGACTGTCACAGGAAAGCTTGCGCTGATGGCTATTACACACCGGATTATTTGTTTTTATTGTGGCACTCTATTCTGACTTTAGACAGGCCTATCGATTCTATTTGTAAGGAAAACTGAAGGTAACACTAGATTTCCCCACCCGCGCTAAGAAATATAACGGGTTGCGGTCACGAGAAAGCAAACATTGCGCATAAATATGCAAAACCTAGTTTAAAGGTTTCTTATGCAGGAATGTATAAATTATGCATTCGCGATGGTTAGATGGCGTCCTCGAGGCGCTGCAGATGAAGTTATGTGATGTTAGGAAGATAGTGAGAGACCGGAAAGCGTGGCGTGATATGGTCCATAGAGTCACGAAGAATCGGACACGACTGAACTGAACTGAGTCGTCGTAATTATGACATCTTTTTCTGTATAGTTTCCACTTCCCCTGAATCAGGAACTTAATAATGTTTCAGGAGCATTACAAGTCTTGCCTGAAAAATGGCAGACTCCTGTGCCCTCTTTGTGGGAGCCAACAAGAAAAAGGGAGCTTGGGAGTCCACATACAAGACCAGTGCCCCATGAGAGATTTGAAGTGTGGATACTGCGACTGTTACGTTACCGCTGCTGAAATGCCGGTAAGTTTTTCCGAAAAAGCTGGGATGCCCATCAAATTCAGAATTGTAAACAATGACGAACAGCAAGTGTGGCAGTGATGTAACTGCAACATTACGCCCGAGTGAACACCGGTTGTCAGAGTACTGAATAATGCATATAATACTGTCTCACCCCTGGAAATAGTATATTTCCATTATATCTGAGCTCCCCAATTGAAGCCATTGATTTGCCTTTTCAAATTTTGTTCGAGAGTGCATCTCTTTCTGTGCACTGAGTTGCGGCTGGTCTGCAGTTTGTGTTCTTTCCAAAGCACGCACTTCATACCTGTTTTTTTCGCGCGCATTTTTAGAAGCTGTGTATCGCCTTCGCCGAGCAAATATGTTGTTCTTGCCTATATTTACAGCAATATCGGTGTTGGTTACCGCACATTCGCCCGTTCAAAAATCTCTGATAAAATAAGGAGTACCCATTCTTGGCAGGTACTAAAATTGGTCAACTGCAAGACATTAAGAGCGAGATATGGGACACATTTATGCCAAAACCATGAGGCTTTGATTACAATCGCAATTTAAACTTTGAGTTCAAAGCTACGCGTCTTATGGTTGTAAGAGGATTTTCCTAACGTTTCTAAGAAATGCTGATTCTTAAGGTAATAGAATCAGGTTATTAATATCTCATGCGGTCTTTTCGATGCTGTTTTCCACGTCGGAATTCTAGAAATGCTCTGATATGAAAACTAGTAAGACTGGAAAACGGCTCGATGTAAACTATAAGTTAACTTAACCAGTTGATGTCTGTCTGTCCCCAACATTGCTCAGCCACTATGCACAGCCACAGTGGTAGGACTGAAACCAGGTAGGTTGTAACTAGCAGCTAAGCATTGCCCGAAAGGCGCATGAATTAAAAGAGAGGCAAGCTGGCCATCGGTATATGTAAAATGAAATTATATCGTGTCAGCCGAAAGCTGCAATGAACGTTGTGGGTGCTCAGCAATGTGAGTACGTACAGCGAAAGGTTACAACACATCAGTACATGAGTTCTCGCTGATGCACATTTGCTAACATTGTATTCGACATGAGTCTGTAAGTATCTCCTGCAGATTGCACGCAACCTCCAGTGCTCCGTACAAATCTGCGTCCTGGGGTTAGCAAAGTGCAGCGACGTTCAGCGCTGTCCCTGCCTCATGCGCGTCTCGATTAGCACTAACTCAACAGGATAGTTAAGCGGGTGAGTTGGTGATACATTATCTAAAAAACATCGGGAGCAAACGGGGACGAAAGGAAGAAATCAAAGGAACATGCGCTGTTCCTGTGGTTTCCTCCTTTCGCGTCCGTTTGTTCGCGCTGTTTTTTTAGATAGCATTAACTGAAGATCTCCAACGAAATCATCAGCTCTGTAAACCGCACACATCAGAGGGGGAGGGGGTCTGAGTGAGCCGGCTGTTAAAGCCACGCAGTATATTCCTATCAGTGCTGTTCCATACCACAATCCACGTCACCGCTGGTGCTGAAGTCCACATACTCTGATATAGAGAGCGGTGAAAGTCCATTTCTGCAGATTCGCAGGCATATAGAAAACGACAAGAAGATATACTTCGCAAGAGGTGTCACTGTGCAAACATGAAAGTATCTTATCTAGGAGACGGTGCCTGGACAACGCCTTCTCGTTAGTTTGCACAGGCATATACCACACGTGCTCTTTGGCAAATGTGGCCATCCAACTTCTTTCAGGATGTCGTCATCGCAATGAAGCAAACAACATTCACAAGTATTATTTTTACAGACCTTGATATCATCGAAGCTTCCCTCCCTTTTTCAGTTACAAGAACGCCGCACCTTTTTGGCCCCTCTCGTATTTGCGCACACCAAGACAGTTTACTCCTCTTTGCACTTTTTTGTCCGCACGTCTATCTCCTTTATAAATATCATATTCCTGGCCAGCCATAAACGTAGCGCCGCCTTTTCTGCATTCAGAACTTTACTGAGCAATAAAAAATTGAAGCTAGCATTCGGATAGCTTGATGCATATAGCTGGAATATTTATTCTTCGCTTCCGCTGGTTATCCAATTACGTCGTCTAGAGTGAGACAGGGCATGCCCTCCGCATGAAAATCAAACTTCCGACTTGCCGTGGGGGTTAACATGCATGCAAATTATGAAGTCAGTGGCCTGTGCAGCAATAATTGGCCTAAACACCAGAACGGCCTTCAAAGTACTTCCAATAATTGGGTTACTGCGGCATTCTGTAACTCAGAAACGGCCTACTTAATTCTTTCACTTTTAATGGGAGGGATTGTGGTCTGCTTCTGAAAATCATCAATGACTGAGTAGTTGCTCGCCACGTTGGCCAACGATGGTCTGTTCTTGATGCTGAACTTCTGGCACATATCTGGTTTACATATCACACTGAACATATTCTCAAGCAGTGTACTTGTTTTATTATTTAACTCCTTCGGCGATTACCTTTTACTGATTGATTTGTATCGCACTGTAGATTATACGACACTGGCGTATAACATTACTGTTATTGAAAATGAAAGTTACCACAGCAAAAACTCCTGTAACAAGTTGCTTTCGAATTGCGGAAAACTAACATTTCTCAGCTAAGGCCAGGTAATGTTACATAGAGATTAGAAACCAGCGGACGCACGCAGACAGAGTTGCTCGGGACAACGCCGAAGTGACAACTCAGTTTATTTCCAAGAACTTCACATTCATATATATACCCTTCATCGAAGAAGCAACGCATGTGCTTTCTTTCTTTTCTTTCACTTTTTGTATTAGTTTCTTTTTTTTGTTCTATATTTCTCCTTTTTTTTTTCACTTTAGGCCGGCTTCGATTGCATTGTATTTACTGACTTCAAGATTGAAGTCATGCCTTACGTGCAGACGCTTTCACACAACATAGAAAAGGTCGAAAATCGTCGGGATGTTCAAGTGGGTTTTCCCCCATGTGAACTGGCTAGTTTGTGCCAAGCTAGGACTATGGAATACTCACAGTACGCGGTTAACTACGAGACAAAGTTTTTTCCGTGTGCAACGCAAGTTGTTTATTGAATTGCATGCGGCAAAATGCATGTTAGACAGATCGATTGGTGCTTAAATGCCCGACTTTGTGCGCATAAAAAATGTGTGCTTTCCGATGAGAGAGAAAATTTGCAAAAACACTGCCGGAAGCATAAATGCAGACCGGTGCTTAAGGAGACCATCATTCTGGAGCGGGGAAATACAGAGCCAATGCAAAATCCTGCAAGCATATCATATTGTTACGGGGATGTATATGATGTTACTGACGCTGTAATCGGTGGAACCCAGCGCAAATACTTAGGGAGCCGGGCAGCATTCACTCTGTCAGCATCTTCGCCTTTCAGAAGACTTTGTCGTCCACGCGTTCCTCGGCCGTCGTCGTTGTCTGTGAGCACACCACTTCGCTCACGCGTTTCCTGGTAACCCTATCCCCCTCGGCAAAAGGCAACGTCCCGGTGCAACGTCCCGGTGCGGTGTGGAGGGGAATACGGCTTGTGGTGGACCACATGTACGATTTCGGAAATGGGCGCAACAGGCGGCGAGTTTGGGCGTATCGGTGTACACTCATAGGTAACATTGGTCACAGGTCGTAGTACACGATAAGGACCTGTGTAATGCGGCAGACATTTTTCACACAACCCCACACGACGGCACGGAAGCCAGAGCAACACCAGAAATCAGGGAGGATAGTGAACATCACGATGGTGAGCATCGTAGCGGCGTTTTTGAGATTCTTGAGAAATGAAGAGCTTGTGACGAGCAATCTGGCGAGCAGCGTCAGCTCGGGTGATGGTATCCCAGGCATAAGTTGTGACGGGGCCAGCGGCGGGAAGCAAAATGTCGAAAGGCACTAGGGTCTCTCTTCCAAAGAGAAGATAGATTGGAGAGTACCCAGCAGTGTCATGGCGCGAAGAGTTATATGAAAAAGTGAGAAATGGGAGACTAATGTCTCAGTCGCGGTGACTGTCGGATACATATATGGCGAGCGTGTCTGTCAGTGTGCGGTTAAGGCGTTCCATAAGGCCGTGTGTCGGAGGGTGATACGCCGTGGTGAACTTGTGCCAAACGGAGCAAAAACAAAGTATTTCGTCAACAACTCGGGAAAGGGAACAGCGGCCACGGTCGGTAAGTAGTTGACGGGGAGCACCATGGTGAAGTATGACGTCGTACAAAAGGAAGTAAGCAACGTCAATGGTGCAGCTAGTTGGAATGGCCCGAGTGATCACATACCGCGTGGCATAGTCGGTGGCCACAGCGATTCATTTGCTACCTGACGAGGACTCCGGGAAGGGCCTAGGATTTAAAGGCCAACACCAGAAAACTGCTCAGTTGGGATAGCAATTGGCTAAAGGTGTCCAGGAGGCAGTACAGGAGGTCTCTTCCAGCGTTTACAGATGTCGCAAGTGGCTACATAGCGTTGGACGGAGCGGTAGAGTCTAGGCCAGAAGAAACGCCGGCGCAACCGGTCGTATGCGCGTGAGAGGCCAAGATGGCCAGCTGTAGGGGCGTCATGCATTTGTTCGAGAACGGCGGAGCGTAGGTGTTGGGAAACGACCAGCAAGTGCTCAGCGGCATCAGGTCGCATGCTGCGGCGGTACAGCGTGCTCCCATGATGAAAGAACAGGGCTAGGGAAGAGTCAAGGCTCTCTGTGCGGAGGCGGTCGAAGAGAGAATTTAAGGTTGGGTCCAAGCACTCTTCATCGGCAATGTGGGAAAAGTCGGATATAGAGAAGACACAGGGGTCTGACTAATTGTCTGAAGGGGAAGAGGGATCGATGGGATAACGGACAGACCGTCTACATTCTGGTGAAGCCGACCTGATTTGGGCATACAGAAAAGCTATATATCCCTGCAAGCGCAGTACCCCGCGGCCGAGGCTATCTGCAGGATACATAAGAAAAGAGAGCCAACGTAAGGCATTGTGGTCGGTAATAACAGTGAAGGGTCGGCCAGACAGGAAGGGTCGGAATTTTTCAATGACCCAAACGAGAGCCAGGCACTCCCGTTCCGTAATAGAATAGTTCTGTTCTGCTGAAGACTAGAGACGACTAGCGTCAGCAATCACGCAGTGTTGGCAGCATTGTCGGCGTGCAATAGTGGCGCCAATCCCGTGGCCACTGGCGTCGGTACGAAGTTCCGTCGGGGCAGACGGGTTGAAATGGGCCAGCAGAGGAGGATTTGTAAGAACAGCGATGAGGGTGGAGAAAGCGTTTGCCTGCTCTGGTCCCCAACAGAAAAGAACGCCTTTCTTCAACAAATTGGTGAGAGGGCGTGCAACGGCGGCAACGATTTGTGCGAACCGGCCTACAAAACTGCGGACATGATGAGATGAACGATGAGATCGAAAAGCACTGACAGCGCGAACTTTGTCGGGATCGGGTCGCACGCTGGTGGCATTCACCAAATAGCCAAGCACTTTAGGTTCGCGGCGACCAAACTGCACTTCTTTGAGTTCAATTCAAGTCCGGCACGGCGGAGAAGTGCCAATATGGACGAAAGGCGACGGAGCTGACTTTCGAACGAGGGTGAGAAGACAAACACGTCATCCAAGTAACATAGACAAGTCGTCCATTTCAAGCCCCGGAGTAAGGCGTCCATCATCCGTTAAAACGTGGCAAGGGCGTTACAAAGTCCAAAAGCCATAATCTTAAATTGGTAAAGTCCATCGGGTGCAACGAAAGCTGTCTTTTCGCAGTTTTGTTGGTCAACAGAGACTTGCCAGTAGCCGCTACGAAGATCGATGAAGGAAAAATAACCTGCTCCATGCAATCAAAGGCATCGTCGATTCGCGGAAGCGGGCAAACATCCTTCCTTGTAATCTTGTTTAGATGTCGATAGTCGACGCAAAGCGCCAGCTGTTGTCTTTCTTTCTAACGAGCACGACAGGAGATGCCCAGGGGCTGTTTGAAGGTTCGATGATATTGTTGGCCAACATCTTTTCAACCTCCTGATCTATGACTTGGCGCTCAGAAAGGGGCACACAATAAGGCTTCCGATGTACAGGTCCTGCATTGCCTGTGTCAATGCGGCGAGTCACAGCTGATGTTTGGGCCAGAGAACCGGCGGCAAAGTCAAAAATGTCAGTGAAGGACAACAAAAGGTTCTGTAGGTCCGAGCGTGTTCGGCGTTGAGGTCGGAGGCAATCATCGAGGAAATGGAGTCAGTAATTGTTATGAGAATACGGGTATTTGAAGGACGCTTTAAGGTGGGCCAAGATTGAGTGCACAAATGGTGCAGTATGTGAGAGGGGACAATGTAGCAAGGGATATCCATTCGGGGAGAACTTGGGGCGACAGACGGAAGTTCAGGATAGGAAGGTATGTGCTGTTCTGAGTAATGCGTACGATGAGGTGAGGAAGAACGACGTTGTGGTCGAGAAAGACTTCGGTGATAGGACAAGGAACATAGTCACCATCAGGCACAGGCGGTAAAGGAGACAGAGGTAGGTAAACAGCAGAGTCAGTGGGCAGGCGAGTGAACTCGGTGGACTGAAGGCTGGGTGTAGATTCAGGATTTTCTGAGCAGACAGGTAGGTCCAAACGAAGAAGGCTGCTGGAGCGGCCGATAAGGACAGAGTGGGCCGTTAAAAAGTTAAGACCGAGGATCACGCTGTGAGGGAACTAGTTGAGGACGGTGAACAAAACCGGGATGTAAAGACCTGCAAGGGTGACTCGGGCAGTGCACAGGCCAGTTAAGGCAGCAGTACAGCCATCGGCAACACGATCGGTGGGAAAAGGTTGTACTTTCTTGAGGTGGCGGCAAAAATATGAGCTCATGATTGATACTTGGGCGCCAGTGCCAATGACGGCAGATACAGAAACACCATCCACGAACAGGAAGAGGAGGTTACAGGGCGAAGAAATTGGCAGTAGAGAATTTTCAAATCGGGGTACCAATGCAGCGTCACCTCCGGGAGCGGCATTAGCTAGTTTCCCATGAAGCTGCGGGTGGAGGACGGTGAGAAACTACGGCGAGGAACAGGTGAACGGGATCGGCGGGCTGGCAGGGAAGGTGAGCGACTGGAGACAGGAGGAAGCGGACAGGTCTCGGTGCGGGGCGGCTCATAACGAAGCGAGAAACGACGGTGGTCTTAGCCGGAGTAGCGATCAACGTAAGTAAAACGTCGAGGTGGTGAAGACCAGCGGCTGCGGCAGTGGCGAGAGATGTGCCCAATACGCGAGCATATGGAACAGATCGGCCTATTGTCAGGGGTGCGCCACTCATCAGGATTGCGGAATCGGTAGAGTAACGTGTAGGTGTCGCGGGATGTAGCGGAGGCGACCATGGGAGGGACGGGGCTCGCACTCTGATGGTCCACGGTGCGGCTACAGAGGACGCCCAAGTTGGCAACCTCTTGAATGACGACGGCTTGAATGAGATATATGGTTGCTAAGTTGCTGTCCGAGGAGGGAGGTTTGGATGCAGCAAGAGCGAGCGCTTCCAGTTCACGACGCACCATGCGAGTCGTGTTGTCAGTGTTGGAAGGCTGCCTTAGGCTCGGCAGATCCTCGCACATGGAGCTAGGAGCGGTGTCGGAGAGGCGGTTAAAGGAATGTCCAATGCGTCGCTGTTTAGCCTGTTCGAAACGTCAGCAAACCTGCAGAACGGAGTCAACCGTAGAACAGTCCTGACAGAGTAGAAGATTGAAGACATCGTCATCTATGCCTTTGAGGATGTGCACCACCTTATCAAGTTCTGTCATGTATTTATCAACCTTTCGGGACAGGGCCAAAACGTCTTGGATATATGTGATATAAGCTTGGTAGATGTCTGGGTCGTCCGGGTGGCGTGGTCCCTCCGGCCAACAGGCTTTCCGAACAGGCCACGGCGTTTTTGTTTGCAAACATCCCAGGAGGGAACAACTACTTCGTGCGTTTTGAACCACACGCGTGCCATGCCAGTGAGATAGAAGATTACATTGGCAAGCATCAGCGTGTAATCCCACCTGTTGTGCTGGCTAACACGCTTATAAAGCGAAAGCCAGTCCTCTACATCGACCTCATCTGTACCGCAGAAATAGCCAGTGTCACGGGGAAGGGCTACAACGACATTTGTAGCTGCGGAGGAAGATGGAGCCGCGTCGGTTGTCATCGTGACGTTTCCGAGGTCACGGCCGCTGCGTAGATCCAGCTTCAGATCGTGTCGAGCCCCCGACCTCCGCCAAGATGTTACGGGGATGTATTTGATGCAACTGACGCTGCGATGGGCGGAGCCCGGCGCAAAGACTTCAGGAGCCGAGCAGCATTCACTCTGTCAGCGTGGTCGTCTTTCAGAACAATTTATCGTCCACGCGCTCCTCGATCGTCGTCGTCACACCACTGCGGTCACGCGTTTCCCGGTAACAATATTATCAAAAATGATCAGAATTGTGTTAGTGACACGTCTGTGACCTTGTGCGATAAATAATTCCAGTTCTTAAGCTCCTTACAGCGCACATAGCGTGCTATAACCGGAATTGTATTTTGCTCATGATTAATCTTTATATATATGTAAATTTATCTTTCCATGTGCTCAAGCGTTTCATTTTCGCTGAAGTGTGTACATAAATGCGAATTTCTTAAAAATAAACTCAGTTTTTAGTCCAGCTTCACCTGGTGTACCTCTCTTTTAGTGCGCCCGTCCGCTGGTTTCAATCTTTGCCAATATGTACCAGCTGGCCCAGCTCTTCTCTATAGTGAAGAAATATTACGTAGACTTATATTACATTCTCAAAAGTAACGAGCGTCCACACTAATTTTTTTACTCTTTCCGGTGCTTATCATTGTCATTGCAACTGTGCGCCTAAAGAGATGTTCCCAGCAGGAGCACCTTCAATGTATATATCGCACGTTTAGAGTAAAAATTACGGCGGAAGAAAGTGTACTGTTTAATGCCTAACGCGTGCTCTGAAGATCACACATCATCATCATCATCAGCCTGATTATATCCACTGCAGGACGAAGGCCTCTCCCATATTTCTCCACTTAACCCGGTTCTGGGCTAGCTGCATCCACTTGACCCCTGCGAACTTCTTAATCTCATCCGCCCACCTAACTTTCTGCCGCCCCCTGCTACGCTTTCCTTCCCTTGGAATCCAGTTTGTTACCCTCAGCGACCATCGGTTATCCTCTCTTCCCACTACATGTACTGCCCATGTCCATTTCTTCTTCTTAATTTCCACTAGAATGTCGGTAACTTGAGTTATTTCTCTTACCCACTCTGCACGTTTTTTATCTCTTAATGTTACCCCTACAAATTTTCGTTCCATAGCCCTCAGGATTGTCCTCAACTGAAGTAGAACTTTCTTGGTTAGCCTCCACAATTCAGCCCCATAGGTGAGTACAGGCAAGATGCAACTGTTGTATACTTTCCTCTTGAGCGATACCGGTAAGCTGCTAGTCATAATCTGCGAGTGCTTGCCAAATGCGCTCCATCCTAATCTTATTCTTCTTGTTATTTCCGGATCTGCGGTTACTACCTGTCCTAAGTAGACATATTCGCCAACTACTTCCAGTATTTCGCTACCTAATGCAAACTGCTGTTCCTTGCCAAGGCTGTTGAACATTACCTTAGTCTTCTGCATATTGATTTTCAAGCCTACCTTTCTACTTTTTCTGTCCAGGTCATCAATCATTATTTGCATTTCATCCCCCGAGTCACAACACAACCCCCAAGGAAAACTGAGGAATATTTATGTTTGGCTTGTGGCAATGCGACACCTCGCATAAGTAAAAAAACACAACTGCGGCGAAAACTACGTTTCTATAAATTCTACAATGCTCGGAAAAGTTATATACGGTTCTGGCCACGACTGATTCATTTCATCACTAAAATTTTTGTGTGCACGTCAGTTTGCGCTTTGATATTAAAGGACACAATTCAAGGCCGTTTAACTCAAAACAGTGACAGCGTACTCTTTCAACAGCTAGTTCCAGATGTCACCTTGACTGCCAGAAATAATTTCATATGCAGTCTTCTTGACAATATTTTTGTCTTGCAGTTTAGCGTAAAGGAGCGAAAGGTAAGTTTCAAGGTGCCTAAATAATAGAATGGAATTGCCCACCGAGCACTCATGAGGCATTCTATAGATAAAGTCTTAACAAACCCTACCTGGTCGTCTATGTTCTTTCCTAGGAATAGGGCCCGATAGTGCCTTGTCGTTTTTAGTAATGCACACACTTTTTAGCAATGTTGTCGCAAGGCCGCATTTTAACGTAAACGTCATACAACAGACATGTAAATACTCGCTTTTTCTCAAGTCATACACATGTGTCTTATGTTACCTGTTCTATAGCATCCATAGAATCCTAACATTGGAACTGAAATTTTTCTTCAGAACGAAGATGAGTAATCTATAAGCTAAGGCAATTTCAGACAAACTCTAACTTTTATTACTTATTAGATGTCATGGTATGTTACTTTTACGCCATTCAAGTGATGTTTATCATACCTTAGTTATGTGTTTAAAACCCTTTTGTGTAACGTTGCTGACCGCCGCGTCCCCTTCGAATAAATGGGGTTTTAGTACTTAATTAGTGCCAAATACGGAGATGGCTGGTCCTGCTTTTCTGCCGCTCAGGAGCTTTATGATGCCACGTAAACGAAACGTGTTTCGACTAGTGGTGGAAAACGTTGCATATGGCAATTGCATTAACAAGCACTGAAAATATTTTTCTAAAAATATAGATGCAATGAAAGCAATTAATTGTAATCATTTTGAAAATGCTTGCAAAATTTGCTAACCTTCCAAATTTGTGCACACGTTTGTAGTTTAAATAAAATTTAAGAAACTTTTTTGTCCTTTCAAAATAGCGTCCACACTTTAAGACAAAATGCGATATTGCTAACTGTGATCAAGTACAATTTCGCCTGTTCTATATTTTGGGCTGTCAGCCTCATTAAGCGTGCTTCCTTCAGATTAAGCATGCTATCTACAAAGCAGTAAACTATAAAACGTACAGTGGTTCCTCATAAAACACAAGCCCGAGCCAACAAATAATGTTGTACGTTTTAATAGACGTTTGATATATATGGCATACAAACATTCTTTGTGTCATGACCAATCCCGCGCAGCGACATGAAGAAAATTGTGATATGAGCTCAATTCCAAGTGGACACCATCAACAGACGACCAGCGACGAAGTACCGGTAAGTTTGTGTCAGTATTTCAACTCCATATTAATACTGGTTTCTTATTTTCGGAGTGTTCTACAAATGTTCTCAAACAATCTTAAACATCTCATGCTCCGATGTTTAGCTTGAAGTGCCTGCCATTTGCTAAGAAATCAGATAACTCATGCTGGCCACTAGGACTCAGAGTTTTAAAACCGCAATTATTGCCCATAAGTTAGGCAGCTTTTAGAATTTGGATTGTGCTTCAGACTTGGGCAAATTTTAAAACTCTCAGCATTTCACATTTTCTGATCAGCCATCTCCAAAAATGATGATCAGTTTTCAATCTAAAAACGAAAAGAATGGAGTGCATACATCTTAAAATTTGCAGTTTTTGAAATGTTATAATAGAATGCAAAATCGCATTAATTATGTAGGTGTAACTTGACAATATTCCTTGAGGATTTGTGATAACATAAATTTTGATCTTGGATTCTCTTTATCTTTTTCGTTAAGACAGAATGGCCTAACCAATCTTCGCTTCTCTGTTGAAATACTGTTGAGGTGTATTGCCTCATGCAATTTTTTTCAATAGGTTTGGTTTGGTTTGTGGGGTTTATAGTCCCAAAGCAACTCAGGCTAAGTGGAGGACTCCGGAAGTGGGATTTGAATTTTCACGAGAGAATACCTGAACAGGAAAAGCGATTGGTCCATCTAGTTTAGGAAGGGTCGAGCACGCACGGATCACTGCCGATGTGGCAGTGATCCGTTCCGCCATCAGAAAACAATAAGTTCGCCTAGCGCGGCAAAAGCCCATTATGTGGCCCTTCTTTTTTTCTTTCTCGAACCAACATTTTTGGCTTATGGCCCCTTTTTCCAAGAATTTCACCCCAGAAGAGCCGAGCACCAGGCCGGGTGAAATCTTGTACCCATTGGAAACTGGTGGGTACCCGGCTGCACTGGGGATCGAACCCCGCACCTCTAGAATGCGAGGAGGGTGGTCTACCACAAGGTGCAGCGGTGGCCTAGTAGTAGAACATCCGCCTCGCATGCAAGAGGACCGGGGTTCAAATCCCCGTGCCGCGCAATCTCCACCGGATTTATCAAAAAAGCCGCGTGTCGATGGAATTGCATAAACAGGTTTCGGGTGCGACCTGATGCCGGTGAACATCTCCGGCAACGCACTCCCTCATCAGAACAGGAGTTGGCCACCCTCGTGAAGTCATTGGCCGCAACCTCTGATGATAAGCTCCATAAAACCCCGGCCCTCGGTCACCACCGACAGCGGAACAACTGACCACCTGGAAAGAGACCTGTGACGCAGCAGGGGATGCTAAGAATTCCTCGCTCCGCTGGACAGGCCGCCATTGGAAACTGACCCTGGCAACGTTTAACGTTAGAACCCTAGCTAGTGAAGCTAGTTTAGCAGTGCTGTTAGAGGAACTAGAAGGTATGAAATGGGATGTCATAGGGATTCGTGAGGTTAGGAGGCCGAATGAGGCATATACTGTACTGAAGGACGGGCATGTACTGTGTTATCGAGGCTTGCCAGAGAGGCGACAACTAGAAGTAGGTTTCCTTGTCAATAAGTATATAGCGGTTAACACAGATGAATTCTGTAGTTTTAAGTAGAGGGTGGCAGTCATCATAATTAGACTTAATAAGCGGTATAAACTGAAGGTTACACAGCCTTATGGACCTACATGTAGTTATGATGACCAGGCAGTTGAAAGCTTCTACGAAGATGTGGAATCGGCAATGCGGAATGTAAAGACGCAGTATACTGTACTAATGGGCGACTTCCATGCCAAGGTAGGGAAAAAGCAGGCAGGGGACCAGGCAGTAGGTGACTATGGCATTGGGTCTAGGAATAGCAAGGGGGAGTTACTAGTTGAGTTTGCAGAGCGGTATAACATAAGAATCCTGAATACCTTCTTCAGCAGATGGAAGAACCGGAAATTGACATGGAAAAGTCCTAACAGGGAGATTAAATTAAATGAAATCGACTTCATAATGTGTGCAACCACCGCCATTGTGCAAGATGTAGAGGTAATCGGGAAAGTGCGATGCAGTGACCACAGGATCGTGAGGTCCCGAATTAGCCTAAATCTGAAGAAGGAATGCAACAGATTAGTAAGAAAGAAACCCATCAACGAACTAGCGGTGAGGGGGAGGTAAGAAGAATTCAGGATCTCGCTACAGAATAGATATTCAGCTCTAACGGAGGATGGCGACATCACCCTAGAAGCAATGAACAACAATTTCAGAGATATCATTGCTGAGTGTGCGGTAGAAGTAGGCGGTAGGAGAGTTAGAGAGGATACCGGTAAGCTGTCTAAGGAGACGAAAGATTTCATTAAGAAACGCCAGAGTATGAAAGCTTCCAATCCAACAGACCAGATCGAATTGGCCGAGATATCGAAGCTAATCAATAAGCGCATGTGGCTGATATAAGGAAGTATAAAATGGAGAAAATTGAGCATGCTGTAAAGAACGAGGGAAGCCTTAAAGCGCTAAAGAAGATATTCGGCATAGGCAAAATCCAGATGTATGCGATAAGGGACAAGGTGGGCAACGTCATCACGTATATGGATAAGATAGTCAAAGTAGCCGAGGAGTTCTATACAGATCTCTACAGCAGCCAAAGTAGTCAGGACCGTAACGAGATTGGCGGCAGGGAAAAACAGTCAGACGTTCCACCAGTGACGAAGGACGAGGTCAAGAAAGCATTAGAAACTATGAAGAGGGGGAAATCAGCTGGAGAGGATCAGATAACTACAGGTTTGCTAAAGGACGGGGGGGATACCGTGCTAGAAACTGGCCACCCTGTATACGCAGTGCCTGGTGTCATCGATGGTACCGAAACCATGGAAGAATGCAAACATTATCCTCATTCATAAGGAAAGGGACTTTCAGGACCTTAAACATTACAGACCAATCAGCTTACTGTCTGTTACATATAAGGTATTTACTAAGGTAATCGGTAATAGAATCAGGACAACCTTAGACTGCAATCAAGCAAAAGAGTAAGCAGTCTTTCGGAAACGGTACTGCACTGTCGATCATATCCATACCATCAATCAGGTGATAGAAAAATGCTCGGAATATAATAAGCCCTTATACGTAGTCTTCATTGTACGAAAAAGCATTTGACTCAGTTGAAATATCGGCGGTGATACAGGCATTGCGAAATCAGGGGGTAGACGAGCCGTACGTGAAAGTGCTGGAAGATATATACAGTGGTTGCACAGCAACCATAATTCTGCATAAATAAAGTAACAAACTTCCCATAAAGAAAGGTGTTAGGCAAGGAGACACAATCCTCCCAGTACTATTCACAACTTGCTTAGAGGAAGTATTCACAGACTTGGAATGGGAGCAGTTAGGGATAAGGGTAGACGGAGAATACCTCTGTAATCTGCGATTTGCTGATGACATTGCCTTGCTAAGCAACTCGGGGGATGAGCTGCAAATAATGATTGATGACCTAGACAGGAAAAGTAGAAAGGTAGTAGATTTTAAAATCAATATGCAGAAGACTAAGGTAATGTTCAACAGCCTCGGGAAGGAACAGCAGTTTACATTAGGTAGCGAAGAACTGGAAGTAGTAGGCGATTATGTCTACTTAGGACAGGTAGTAACCGCAGCTCCGGACCATGAAAATGAAATAACAAGAAGAATAAGATTGGGGTGTAGCGCATTTAGCAAATACTCGCAGATTATGACTAGCAGACTACCGGTATCGCTCAAGAGGAAAGTATACAATAGTTGCATCTTACCTGTACTCACGTATGGGGCTGAAACCTAGAGGCTAACCAAGAGGGTTCTACTTAAGTTGAGGACAACCCAGAGGGCTATGGAACGAAAAAGGGTAGGGGTAACGTTAAGAGATAGGAAGCGTGCAGAGTGGGTCAGAGAAATAACTCAAGTTACCGACATTCTAGTGGAAATTAAGAAGAAGAAATGGGCATGGGCAGGATATGTAGTGCGAAGAGAGGATAACCGATGGTCGCTTAGGGTAACAAACTGGATTCCAAGAGAAGGAAAGCGTAGCAGGGGCGGCAGAAAGTTAGGTGGGCGGATGAGGTTAATAAGTTCGCGGGGGTCAAGTGGATGCAGCTAGCACAGAACCGGGTTAAGTGGAGAAATATGGGGGAGGCCTTCGCCCTGCAGTGGGTATAATCAGGCTGAAGATGATGATGATGAGCATGCATGCGTGTTGGATGTTGCGAATTTCAGCTTGCTTACTTTTCAGGTTTTTCGACATGTTCGCTATGATCATGAGAGTAGCCACGACGTTATTGCTCTGCTGGAACAAGAAGTTTGTAGGCTGCAAAAAGAACAGGAGGCAAGTGTTGTAAAAGTGTTTCTCGAGGCAGCAAATAAGGCATAAACGAAACACGTTTATTGTACTCTGATCTGCGTGATCATAAGAAATTTCAGGTATGCGTTTGTGACCCTTATTTTAGAATTTACCCGGACACATAAGCACCAACATGTGCTAACAAGAGGAAATATAAGCTGAAGTGCTTGCGTAAAACTATTATCGAATTTGTGACAAAAACTCTATATTAGTGGCAGACACAATGCCACACAGTTGCTAGAGGTCGACACAAACATGTGCATTACATGCCTGCATTAAGCAGGCTTAGCGCCGAATAACAGATCTACGATATCTATGCTTTCTAATAAGGGAAACTGATAAATGTCACATAAACACAAGTAATAATTTCCGTAGTTGTTATATGTATGAGAACACTGAAGACTTGGTGCGTAAACATGTTATCTATAAGCAAAAGTAAACATTACCTCCTAGACTGAAGTAATAATTTTATTAGGCGTGATAGTCACGTGGGCATTGAATATTGGGGACGCTTAAACGTTATTCTGAGAAGATTGAAATTTTGACTTGCTGCAAACCTTCGCTGAAGGTTTTTATTCTTTTTTATTTTAAATTTTGGCGAGTTTAGAATTTGAGTCCATCGAATTGCTTAAGCATTATTCCTTATAGCTCAGTATATTGACACCTTATTAGCCAATAATAAATAAATGCAACGAAGTGTATTGCATGCTCAAGGACTGCTAATTGAGGGTGCTAAACGCTAATATCGGTTAGAACCCACAAAAAAAAAAGGGAAATACTTTTAAACGCGCAACAAACACAGGGCACCGAAGAGGGCTGCTAAGGTGTTTCAAATCTCTGTGTAGGTGTTATTTTAGGCCTCTGTGTGGGAAACCTCTAGAATGTGTCTTTAAGAACGCTCGCCTAGCCAAAACAAAACAATTTAGACCATCGGTTTATTTTTTGGCGGAAACAATTATTTGGCCGAACAATTTTAAATACTGTCGCATTGTGATAGACCCCGCCGGTCTCTAAAACATATCACAGCGACGTTATATATAGTAGAAGATGTTTGCTAATGAAACACATAATGACGGTGCCGACAGATTCACTTCAAAAAATAGGAAACTCTTTCCCGGTTCCTTCTCCGCTGCTCTCTACAGCGCATTCGGCCTGACAGAGAATTACTTTAACTGCTTAATATTTTGTTACTAAGAATTATTATAACCAATGCTTAGGGGGCTTCAAATTATAAAGTGCATCTTTGACACTAGAGATAAATACTTATTTTTTTGGTGATATATGTACATATTCGTGATGCATATACATTATGAAATAATTAATAAAAATTGAGGTCTAGTGCCTCCAATATTTTACTTATTTAAATATTTGTGTACGTAAAGGAGCTGAAGCGGCGCAAGCATGAACGGAAATAAGTCGACATCTGAAGTCCAACTCCGCAGGTTAGAAAAAGCAAAAAAAGAAGATACTGCATTTAACCCTAATTTTCCGTACCATTCGCATAGCCTGCGATGCAACGTTTAATGAATCTAACTCCGAAGACACATCTATTTTTCAAACGTCTGAACATTTACGTGTGCAAATAAGTAGCAAACATGTTTTTGGAAATAATAGTATTGCTTGACACATTTTCAACTCTTTTGCGTCGTGCTGACAAGTGTATTTTAAGAAATAGAGACTGGGTGCGGTACTTCTGCGCCTAAGCTATGAATTACGTGAAGGTAACGCGAGTTTTTTATAGTCCCTACACTTCGGTGATCTGGAGGCATTTTTTCTCTATGATTGCATGCAATATTTGGCTGAGGGAATTTTTTTGCCGTTCCTGTTTTTAATGGATAGATATCAGCTGTCATAGAGCAGAATATCTCGCGTTTTCTTTCCCCAAATGTTCGTACAGCTCAAGAAGGCTAGGACATTAAAGCTTCGTGACATCTTGCATTTAATTCAAAACTTTTTGACTAACACACAGTAAATAATAATGACATAAAGGCACATTTGTATTGGTAAACTTGGTTGTGACATCATTCGGCTACATTATATATGGTTCAGCGGGAAGAAAAACGTTAAATTTTTACAATATAAAATGTTGTCTAGTACAGAATTGAACCATGGTCCTTTCGATCATGAGCCACGGGATGTACTTCTAAGTACCTTAAGAGCATTCGTTCGAAGCAGTGCTTCAGAGGCCTTATGCGACGACTTGATATCGCCTAGCGGTGAAAAGTAGAACAGATAAACTTGGTTTAGTGTCCTCAGTAACGTACATTTTAACAAACTTTTTTAAAGCCATCCATTTTACGCGTTCATTGAGCAGGAACTTGTCACTGTGGGACAAGACATGTTTAACTCGTACATGTTACAGCAGGAAACCAATCACATATCACCGAATATATATTGGGGTAAAAGTTTTAGATCTTAAACAAAGTAAATATATCCTCAAGAATACGTTGACCCCCCCCCCCCCCCCCACACACACACAATTTCGCATTTCACCCAACCCACTAAAGGAATGTCAAAAATGTACATTCACCCACAAAATCAGAAGGAGCACTGGAACACTGAGAGTTTCAGAACGTAGTAGTGACCAGATTAAGGTATTATGGCGGCTCCAGATAGCCTAATTGCTGAAGTTATACTACGTGTGAGGTTCGTAAACACTCGCTAATGATTCATTCATGCCCATATGCTATTATCAGAATGTTTTTTTTTTAAGTAGTTGTAAACACCTCATTTGTGTCTGTCTCTGCTGATCCTTATCTTGCTGCGGTACATGTTCTGTTTCTTGGCGCAGAACTCTCAGCGTGAGTTTGAACACCTGTTGGCCAGAGCACAGGAAGAATATGAGAAAAAGACGAAAGAGATAGAAACAGCTATGGTAACTATCCTACTAACCAGCATAAGTGCCCAAGTTGTCATGGAACAGAACTAATTCTGATTTTTTGCAGGAAAAGCTTAATGAGGAGAAGGTGGAACTGGAACAGCGTCTACAGGTGAGCAGTTTATAGTAGCATGTTGTTACATGTTGGTGATGACAGCTTGGTAGTCTGAAAGACATCGAATTGATTCTCAAGAATACTTTTAGTATTCGGCTCACTTCGACTCAATTATTTCAGATGTTATCAATCACCATTAGAATTTTTACAGGATGGGCATATAATGGAACGCAGGCAATAGTAACGACAGCACAATGAAGGCTACAAATCATGAATATGAAAAACAAACATTTAACAAGCAATGCACAATTTATTATACACTGCATCTTGTAGGAAAGGATGCAGTTAGTTAGGCAGGTGGTTTTTTTTTTACGTTCCATGTTGTTCGCACCATGTTGCCACATATTGAAAGGCGTTGTTTAAGTCATCGTGTCCTTCATTGAGGTAATTCGTTATAAATAATGCAGTAATCAGCAAAAAGTTAAATTTTAACTCGTATGTTATTCAGCAGATCATTGGTTTAGATGGGGAATAAAATTGTTCAAGGCATCTTGATTGGGGTACTCCCAATATAACCAAAGCAGTGGAAGAAATTTCTTTGCTGACCATAACATACTGAGATTGGTTAGTTAAGTAGTTCTCGATCCAGTTGACAATGTAGCCGCTGCGTATAGTTGTATATTTACTGATTAGTTTTTATGATTACTCTATCGAACGCATTAGAAAATATATTGCAAGTAGGTCTATTTGATTTATTATCAATGCTTAGGACAAATTATGGGTTAAATAAAGCATTTGGGTGCTGGTGGAAAATCTTCTGTGGAACCCATGTTAGTCTTATTTTTATTTTTGTTTGTTTTTTGGTGTTTTATTGTTTCTGTTCCTTATATGAACGTGTTTCCTGCGAATAAACTTTAGTTGAGAGTCAGGGCTTGTTCCTGTGGTTTCTTCTTTTCGTCCCCGTTTGTTCGCGCTGTTTTTTGGAGGATGTTCGACCATGTTGGACTGGTGACAGTGTGCGCTCTTGGACAAAGTAACTTGTGAAATATTTGTACGAAAGCTGCACATGGGCTCGGCGGTCGTATTAAACAGAATGCCTCTTAATAAAGCTTGCAAGGAAACATTGAGATAAGACTACTAAATGAGACGTAGCAATGTGGGAACATTTTGAACCAATGGCAGGTGCCTACAATCATTCGGTAAAAATCGCAGAAATATTGCGCAACAAAAAGCTATAATGGTGCATACGCCGATTCTAGACAAGACCGGTTTTCACAGCTTTGATCGTGTCACTAATAGCAGCATGCCGTCATCTATTTTGGCAAGTTCTGGAGCAAGTATTTCATTGAGAAAACTGTTCTCAAGAATGGCATTTATAAGGGGAACTTGTTTCTTCACGAAAAGTGGACAGCGATTATCTCACTAAAAGCAATCGCGATTAGGAGTTGAAATATATCCAATGATGTCACGCTCATAGGTTATTTGGAATTTTGTCTTAACCTAGCATCAGTATTGTAGGTAGAATGCATACTTTCCCCATAGAAATCTCCAAGAATATGGTGCACTGAAGGAACGCTTCATGCAAAAAATATAACTCATTGTAATTACTTATTAGCTTTGAGGAATTTTAAGAAAGTAATGAGGCATTGCACACCTGAATACCTTATTGAAATATATTCGGAGCTGAACTTCTTACGGGTGTGCGACTCTAGCTAACCTTTTCTAGAGAAAAAAAAGGAAAAAGTTCGTACATTGCAGGTCTCAAGTAAAATGCACGATATCTTCGTAATTGATTATCTCCCATGTAATGAGCAAAGTGCTGCCGTAGATGTCAGCGATATGATGCGCTGTCTTGGTTGAGTACACTAGAGTGTGAAGCCTTGGTACTGAAGGTTTCATGGAGATTATAACCCAACTTGTTTAATAATTCTTACGATCGTAAACATCTGTGCATGGTCTATCTGGTCGCACAACATCGCAACGAGGGGCGCTGTTTCTATTCTACGTTACATCCCTCGCCTTGTGCTAGTCTACGTAAAAACCAGCTCCCCGCGGTCGGCCTCATTATATTAGTCACATCTTCTCTGAAAGCAAAGATAACAAATAAGCCAAGAAAAGGTTATGGCGCTTGCTTTAAGAGATGTTTTTGTTCAAAGCGGCAGGATGTCCTCAAAGCGGGCAAACAATTCCTGCCCAACGAAAGAAGGTGCCCTTATTTCACAGCAATGTCTCGTAGCTAAATTTCAGGAGAAAAGTAGTGGTTCATCCAACTAGAGCGACCAAGGCATAGGAACCTCAGTTAGACAAAATAGGTAGTTGTCCCTTTTGTTGCGAAAACTACACTAGGCTAGTAGAAGCGCATTGCTCGGAGCCAGAGACCACAACTGGGCATGCGCCGTTACCATGGCAACCACTTGCGTCGGCGCCATAGGTGTGCGTCGCACGCCGTCGCGCCACTGCAACAGCTCCGCCGAGTCCTCCGTGCTCCGTGCGCGTCATCATCACTTTGCTATGCTCGTCACTACGTATGCG
This sequence comes from Amblyomma maculatum, assembly GCA_023969395.1. Taxonomy (NCBI): domain Eukaryota; kingdom Metazoa; phylum Arthropoda; class Arachnida; order Ixodida; family Ixodidae; genus Amblyomma; species Amblyomma maculatum. The sequence continues at coordinate 770,977 of JAJIZL010021316.1, forward strand.
CAGAGTCGCGAAGCTCAGGTGGGATATAAGCCGCGGCAATGCGTTCGCTCCGCAGATGCACCATGAAAGTGGAGTGGCCGTGCTTGTCCACCACAGCAGCGCAGTTGGAGGCGGAATTACTGGAGAATCAGATTGATTACGTGCGTAGTGTGTGCGATAGACAATAGAACTTACTGCGCCTCTTGCTGCAGTATCATGTATGCATCCACAAGCAAAACCAGGCCTCATCGCAGCTCTCACTGTGTATATCCTTGCCAAACTGAGCTGATTTACCAGTACAATGTTTTCGGTGCATCCAGATAGATTTATCCAAGATGCACGCGTTTCGCACCACTTGCACATTGATGTTCCTCATGAACAGTAGACACCGTATTGCAGCATGCGCCCAGCGTGGCCAACGCACCACCATTTTTTTCATTATCAAAATAAAAAGTGATGAAGACTCGGTAAAAGATGATATCCGTGATTTTTTCTTTGCAGGATAAGCTTAAAGAAGAGAACGTGGTCCACGCAAAGCGGCTTGAGGTTAGTGGCAACTAGCAGCACCTTTTTATTTTTCCTCCTGCTTTCCTTGCCCATGAAGGGCTTGTAAAAAACACGCGCTGACATCATTTTGGCACTGCGTTTGCGAGTGCAGTGCTAAATGACATCTGTTCCGGCATGGTTACATTCAGGGTTAGAAATAAGGCTCTTACACAAATAAATATTCGACATCATTTATGCAATCTGTGCGCAAGTTATATTTGAGGGCTGGGGCTAAGTTTATAATGTCGCTTACTTTTTACTATTTAAATTATCATTTTACTCGTTTAATGTAGATCACATATTTTACTTTTCTTTCAGAGAGAAAATTTATTCAAGTGAAGGTGGCGTTGGAACAGCGTGTTGCAGTGAGTAGTAGTTAAAATAAGCTATTCAATCGTTTATAGATGCTTTGTCTCAACCTAACTTTTTTCTCGTACCAATTGCTTGTTACTTAGGTTTTGTAAGCATTTATGCAGACACCTAGGCATTCATTTCATAACCGGAGTTTATACCCTAACCTATTATTTACACCTTTGAAATAATATAGGAAGATGGTGTAAATCTTTGGTAGTAGTTTTATACATTAACTTCTTTAATGATTGCGAAAAAAATAAATGAATGTTTGTTCAATGCGCGGCTTTTTTTTTATACATTTATAGAGCGAATATAATTTTCATCTTCTAGTCTTCGCGACTAAGCTTAAGGAAAACAATCTAACACATAGAGGGAATCTTGGAATGTTGATAACTAGTAGAAAGGGGTGGTAGTAAACACAGTTTTTTCACCCTCGACCAGGTTGTAAATAACAGCAAGTATACATTCTTTCGCCTGGGCACGTTGTTTGTAAATAATATCTGTAAGCTAGCTTTTTTTGCGAGCAGAAATACTGATCATTGTAAAAGATTGCATTGTTTACAGTAATGTAGCAAAAAATCCGGTAATGCACTGAAACTATTTACTTTCACGGAATTCATAAAACCGACGAAGTGGTAATCTTGGCTATTCTAAGGATCATCAGAAATTTTTCTGAAAAAACATTGCTTAAGTCAATTACTATTTTTGTTTCTGAAGAAAAAAAAACATAATAGTATGTCTCGACATTGCGATTATTAATGATAGAGAAACCTTTCGCTCGCTACAATACATGACGCTTGCTCCCTATTTTAAAGATGTTTTAGCTTACTGCATGTGTGAGCATATTGTCTTAAACTCTTTGTTGCTTGTTGGAATTTTGTAATGATCAAGATAACTCCTCTAAACGCTGTAGAGTTTCTTCTGAAAATTTATATTTTTGTTACACCAGATCAGCGGGATATGTAATAAATCCAGTTGCCTATTATGTTGTTGGATTCCTAAAAGGCGATAATGTTGACATCAGCAAATATTTTGCTTGTCGCCTCAAATTAGTTATTGAACGCACTTACTCCAAAAAAAAAACGTTTAACATCTTTTTTTCCAGGACAAGCTCAGAGAACAGAAGGCTGCACTGGAAAAGCACGTTATGGTGTGTTCTATTCCATAGACACTTCTCATTAAAACCGGTTTTTCTATTCAACAAGGTCAGTATATAAATCACCGTAGTGCATATAACTTGTCATTATTTTATTATTTTTGCTAATAGAAGCTGGCATTATAACTTTTGTTATCAGATTTCTTTCCAAGTGAAAGATCTTCCTTGACTGTTACTTCGCACCCTTGTCTCTTCGAATGGAGGTTTTGATATGTGTGCAAGAAGGGCGCTTTATTGTATCGTGAGTAGTGCGATTGGTGATCAATTATTATATTTTATTCCCATAAAACAAAAAGATGGCTGATAAAACGATGAAACTGCGTGTTTTGTGGTAGGTTACTGTGGACAGTGGAGTTCTAGATTATTGACTGCCGGCGCTGAGCTTGAATTTCATAGAAAGCAGTAGGACTGAACGTAACATTGATCCCCTTTTTGAGCAATCAGCCTACAGAAAAAAAGATGCAACGTAAGCAGATGTTTACGGTTAGTGATGACTAGATAAACTCTTCGTGCTTTATAATACTCTTTCTCAAATATTGAAAAAAATTGAAATCTCTGGACAGGAATTTTTGGGGCCCTTCTAAGTAAGTGTGATATTTAGTGACAAAGCCAGCTGTTTTGCGGAAAGTGGGTTTATATATTGTCTTATCATTTAGTTAAGGAAATTTAGAACCACGACGGATGAGAGCTATAGGTTCCTTTAGTTTAGTAGTTCATAGGCAAGCTGTTGGCGATGCGGCGCTCATTGACTGTGGATCACCGGCATGAGTTTAATCGAACTTTTTTACCGAGTTCTATATTATCTCTCATTTGTCTTAGAATAACCTTAGAGAACAGAAGCTGGCACTGGAACCGCGATTTAAGGTAGGTCCTATCTTTTAAACATAGTGCTTTTGATTTCTCGCGCAATTTTCAAATGGCTACATGAGTAGACCCTTCTCGTGGGCGTGTTGCTTGAGAGTGAAGTGTTTGAGTCATCTAGTTGGTTTCGTGAACAATAATATATGTCATTACAGTTTTTTGATGTTGGGCGCAAACTACAAAGTTTGCTGATAAAGCCGACCAATTGCTTATCTTCTACTACTGCGATACAACCATTGGTATCGCGATCTTGAAGAGTTCCGCTTTGACCTCAGTTTAGTTGTAGCAGGTTAGGAATTAATTTATTATCATTGGCTTTCTCAGAACAGCTAACAAAAACTGTTGGGAACAGAGCAGCGTCTTGTTGAGAGCAGTAATAGAACATCTGTTCATTCTTTACCTAACGTTTCGTTGCATTGCATGCATGAAATTGCTGTCCTTCGCCTGCTCATTAGAAATGCAGTATTTAATGAAAGATTCTAGCAGAGCGTTGCCCTTCTGTGTGCGGGATATAAAACTTTCAAGTACACACTGACGAGACAAATTTCACAACTCAAAAATGTATTTCAAAGATTCAATTCAGCTGATCACAATCGCCGTCATTGGCTGTCTTGATGCTCACCAAACCTTTTTATGCAGAATGATAAATATTCATAACAACTATACTTTCTTTAAAAAAAAGCTTAGAGAGCAGAGAGTGGCACTGAAAGAGCGCCTTTCGGTGGGTCGTTATTCCTGAGAACGCGTCATTGTAAATGTTAACTTTCATCCCTGAGCACTGTAAACCAGAGCTCAGACGCAAAACTGGGGATAAAGTAAGTGCCCTTTCGTTTATTGTGCGTTATACCTAAAACAGGAAGCCAGGACCTTGAGGAGGCATCAGAAACCTGTGGGGATGTCCCGAACTCTTATTTGTGTTCCCTTCCCATTGAAAATCAAGATGAAATGTTACATACACACATACATACACATACATACATGCATGCATGGATACATGGATACATGCATACATACATGCTGATTTTCAATAGAGGTGAAAAGAAAGGCCCCCGTGGGCTGTGCGATGTCAGTGCATGTTAAAGAATTACAGGTGGTCACAATTTCCAGTCCTCCCTTACGGCATCTCTCATAGCCTGAGTTGCTTTGGGACGTTAAACCCTACAAACTAAACCATGCATGTATACATACATACGCACATACATACATGCATACATACATACATACATACATACATACATACATACATACATACAT
>JAJIZL010021316.1:775136-839392 GCA_023969395.1 Amblyomma maculatum
ATACATACATACATACATACATACATACATACATACATACATACATAGTTGAATATACATGGCTTATTTTTCCACGAAACGAGCCGAAGCAAACCGAGGGAAAAGCTAGGTACTTGGGGCTTGATACGTCTTGGCCCTCTTAAGGAGTACACAGCAGCACAGGGGTACATTCAACATTCAAGGCGAGAAACACTGCATTGTTGGCATCTCAAAGTACAATCAGGATAAAACAAACTCAATAACTGAATCTTGGAACACTTCTATAACAAATATATATCACTCTGCTATTTTCTACAGAACTGAGTAGACCTAATTTTCACGGAGTTTAATATCCACAAAGGGTCAATGAGCAGCCCAATATTTGTACATATTTAAGAGACATATTGCCGCAAATACATCAATACATCAATGCCTTATTTTTCAAAAATGTTCAATAATTGATGGAGGTTATGTTGGAACATTTGTCTCGCACAGGTTGTGCGCTATGTTGGAGCTTTCCATTGTTCTGGAATTGAAGTGCTGTCGGTTAGATTGCTCTTAGAAATTCTTCGATGTCTATAAAACATGAACTGTATCGATCGCTGCTTACACGGTACTGCAGACATAATTTGTACTCATGCTGCTCACTTTCATTGTGTTAATGGAGGCCAAAATATACGCAGTTACTGCTGTGCGTTCGACAATTCAGCGAGTAATGTTCTAAACAAATGTGTTTGCTCATGACGCGAGCAGTGGCATAAGCATTCAGGAAATTACTTGTTCCATGAAAGCAGGAAAGATGACTAAAAGAATTTCAGTAATGAAGCGAAATAGTAACCATTGAATAGCCGCTCAGATGCCGAACCTTTGCTATAAGGAATGCAAATGACCTTAGACAAGAGAAGGATCAACTGGAAGAGCACATTTTACAATTCATGCTGGGTAAACTTTGTACTCTCCAAATAGTGATGAGGTTTTGTTTTCCTGCATTTTTATTCGACTGCCCTAGATTGCTTTCAATAGTTATGTTCTTATATGTATTTAGTTAGGCAGTCAGTCATTGTCATAGATAGTTGCTTTTGTTAAGCAAATTCTTACAAACCGATGAGGATAAAAAGCAGGATATCAGATAATAATTCAAATATTGTTACGTCGAGCAAACAGTAAAACCTATAATGTCTACATGGTGGAGTGTTTTGACTTTCCTTTTAGTTTTTATGGCCGGTTCGACAAATAATAATATTTAAGCTTTTTATAGGAAAATCTTTGTGAGCCGAAGCTGACACTGGAAGCGCGCCTTGCAGTAAGCACTAACTAGAATGAAATGTCTGACATAAATCTACTAGTTTTTACTGTTACCAGATTTTAAATGACAATAGCCTTCCTTGTGGATCTGTTAATTGAGTGGTAAATGATATCTTGGTGTGCTTGTCGCTAGTTCATTTGAGTCATATTTGTCATAACAATATAATTCATCACAAATTTTCAAAAGGCAGCTTCGGAAAGCGTGAAAATGGTAACGTGCTGGAACTTCAATGTAGCCGTAGCCGTTATGATTTTGACTGATTGCTCAATTGCCTCCACTTTGCAGAATACAATACGACTGAATTTAAAATGCTTTGTTTTCCAGGACGAGTTAAAAAAACAGAATGCGGAACTGAAGCACAATTTTGTGGTGAGTCATAACTACAACTGGTTTTTATTTCCCACTTGACGCGTCTTCGAAATTGTGAGATGGTCTAGCTGATTCTATGCGTGTCCAATGTGAAACTCTTTTTTGATCACCTACATGTTGAGACAGATTAGCTCTTCTAGAAAAGAATAATATCGGTTACGACATCTGGAGTGCGCTATTTCGAAGTTTTGGATAAAACGAAGCCGGTCAGTCATTGTGGTTGTAACGCGAAAATCAGGATAAATTAAAGAAACAAAATTATTTATGATTTAGCTTAGGTTAAAACTAGTTTATAGCGATAGCTGAAGCATGGTTATACATGGAATCAATGCAAATTGCCCCCGTAGTTCTTCTTCGGCCATTCTTGTCGCTGTCGGTGTTGGCGCAGAAACAGTGGCGCAGACGGCCATCTGTGCTGCTCGTCGCTCACGCCTTGCAGCCGCATCACGGCGGCCTTTTTCAAGACGCTCCTCGTGTTGCCTCGCCGTTTTCGCCACTCTTTTGGCTTGAGCCCTTTATCTTCCCCTTAATCTTTCACCTATCAACGCAATATACTCCGGATCGTCAGATGCAGCCAACCGACGATCGTAGCCAGCACGGCTGTTCAGTTCCTCTTCCTTAGTGTCAATGGCACAGCTCCGGTCGAGACACGCAGAGAGCCTCTATGTATACTCGATTCACACCAGCAGTCATGTCTCGCCACGTAGCTGCTCACGCGTTACTCTACTTCCCGCGTCAGGTGACCCGTGATCTTGACCTTGACTTTTCCTTTTGCATTGACATTTACCTTACTCAAACTATTCAAAGGTCTTGTGGCTGGACTTGCGGTTTGTAGGTCATCGCAAGCATACGGTGACCTTGGCTTTACCTCGCGCAGTGAAGCTATCACTTGTATAAAAGGTTTGTGGAAAGCCGCGGAGTCGAACGCGGTTTCTTCGCAGTATGAGGCGAGCACTCAATACACTCCGCCACAGAACCACACTCCAACACTGCATCGCTCCGAATAAAAGTGGACCTAATATAGGCACTGCCTTATGGCTGTCAGCTAATTTTTACGTGCGTCATTAGAACGAAACTAATAACGGGAACTAATGATCCCAAAATTAGGCATGCATTTGTTGTTTTCTTCCGCATCATTTTATAGCCTACTCATACTTGCACTTGCCGATGTTGGTGCTTCTCGACGGCACACTCGATGCTTGTATCTATTCTTCTGCTGTCACAAGCGAGATCTCCGCTGTATTCTATAAATAAATGAAAGGAAGAAATTACATCGTAATTACATCGATTGCCTGTAGAAAATGGCGGGAAGAAAAGCAAAATCGAAATCATAGTTACTTTTGAAGATTCCAGTGTCTTCCATTGTGAGAGTGATAATGACTCCAGTGTCTGTTAATGTTGGCATCATTAACACGTTAGATTCCTGCCTAAAATTTGTTACTGGAGATTCAGCCTGAAATAAACATCTACTTTATTTTCTTCTGCCAGCTTGGAGAAATAGAGGTGGTATAGAAATGGCATCTTGTGCTCGGTCTTAACCCCGGTGAATGGTAATCCTAAGCAGAATTTTGTTTCCATTCGGTAGTTTCTTTATGACTACACGAGTAGATCACTTTTCATAAACGTGCTAACTCTCAGCAGAATACTTTATTGCGGAATGTGTGGTTGTTTTTTTAATCTTCGTATTGGCAGCGATAAAATCTGTTCTTCCAGGAAAGCTGACAATACGACAGAAAAAGTCATTAAACTTTGTTCGGCGCCATTAACACTGCCAGAGGGGTCACCTGTATCCACTCACTAGACAGAGATGGACTTCCTTTATGGAAGGGTGTGACTTAACGTTTCATTTTTCGTCTCTTTTGTAGGAGAAGCTTAACGATCAGAAGGCGGAACTGGAACAGCTGTTTTCATTAAGTCATGACTAGAACAAGTGTTAATTCACTTGAGGTGTACTCTAAACCTTTAGGCTTGAAATCAGGTTTCAAATATACTTCGGTGTTAGGCATGGTGTTTGAGGAGGAGATATTCACTGACAGCCTGTTGTTGAGGAGATAACATGCCTTTCTGAGTTTGGTATTTGTGTTCTTAGGATAAGAAAGTGCAAGGATAACTGAAAAACACGAAGAAGTAGTTCGGCTGACTTGCGATTAAAAAAAATAAACCTTAATATCATGCAGTAGTGGGAATCTCACCCTAAAGAAATATGGAAATTTTCACCAAGCATAAAATGTTGTTAGGTTCCAACTAGAGAACGAAATTTGCTACTCGACTCCTGACTTCCGATTTGTCACAATTAGCAGAAAATGGCCTATATAATCACAGCGTACTGACACAAATTCAAGCAGATTGTACACGACTCCATGCGATAGCCACGTTACAGAACGCATTGAGGGTTTGAAGCAGATCTGCTAAGTAGCAGTGATTCGGCGATTCGTCTTGAAAGTGTAATGAGCGATTACTAACATAAAATATAGCTGACGCAAAAATTATAAGGTGATTGAAAACCCTTCAAATGAGTTCAAGTGTTATAGATCCAGCTTTGCTAATTTCACTTTGTCGCTTGATGTGCAATTTGCTTGCAGCCTTGGCTTCGTCGATAATTATTTGAAGCATTTTGAAAAATATTACCACGCCAATGAGGTTTGGTGTATTTATCATGTATAGCTCAAGAATACTTAAAACGTGGTTTAAATTAATGATACAGTCGAGATAGAAGTTGATAATTTAAAACGGTTTGAATTATTAAAGGCTTCGCCACCAGAAAAACCTGATCACCCCGCCTCAGGCATACGCGATTGGTACACAGGGCCGCAGCGCTAAGGGCTGGCTTATTCAGTTTTAAGCCCAGCGGAAGTGCCAACCTACGTGTTGATTGATAATGGTTGATTCAGCAACCCCGTGATTTAGCAACCGTTCCTCGTTACCCCAGTTGTCGTAGGTTGCCATGGCTACCCGGAGGTAGAATGCTCGAGCTAGTTGAAGGTTGAAGCCTGCTTAACTCGGTAGTCTGCGGTTGGTACTTATTTTAGATCAAGAAAATAACACTCAGAAAGCCTTGAATACGGTCTCCTATGGCCAGGAAGTTTCATAAGACTTGGTGCCGTGTACCATGCCTTTCCGTTGTTGAACAGAAATAAAAAGAAGATAAAATGGTGGTAATACAGAAACCAAAAATTTCGCTCCAAAGGCTATGCTTTATATTTCAAGCAAGATAGCAATAGTTTGAGATGGCATTAAAGAAAAGCCGCGTTTCCGCAATGCATGAGAAAGGTATTGAGCCATTAGCGTAAAGATTAAAGACAACCAGGGTGCGCTTTTTTAGGGCTCTAATTCAGGTACTACATTCTAAGACTAGTGCGAAAGAAATAAAATAGAATCCGGCTTCTCCGACATACTCTCAGCCATATTATTATAGCAGTAACAGGCTGCACGAATTCAAAGGTAATTGTATTATACATAAGCACTGTATTCGATCGAAACTTTTTAATTTAAGATTATCTGCCTTTCAGCAAAGTTATGGGAGGTACTTATTTTGCAGCACGGTTGTTATTGAAAATTGTTTTGTTATCATTTGGTTCTTTGTTTAGCGTCTGAGTCTGGAGAACATAGTTTTTTTTCTAACATTGTACACTTGTGCTATCCTATTTTCAGGGCAAAGTTATTTCGAGCAGGAATACTCTGCGAAATTCTGTATCCCAGTGCTTAAAACATACTAATTGTGCTCTTCCATGGTTTTACCAATTAGGTCAGTCTGCAGAGAACAAAAAGATTTATGACAAATATTTCTTAGATAGTATCAAATATGCGAAGCAGATATACTGTACGTACTTCAGAGCGTTAATTGGTTGATTGAAATTAGTTTTACAATTTGGTGTCGTTCTATTTAAAATAGTAATAAAATAAAGTTCACAGTAAAAGTATGGTTGGGTTCGAGAATGAAAGAGAGAGAGAAAAAGATTTGATTAACAAGTATTCCAAGGTACGCATGCGACTGAGAGTTTGAGACGAACTCTTATAAAACTTTATTTTCGAAGCTGTTGATCGAGGGTAACGAAGGGAACACTCTGTCACATACCTGGCGTCAAAACTAAATGCAGCGTCACCACCTAAGGGGGAAAAACTGATGGCCCCTAGTTATTCCTAAAGCGGAACTACTAATGCTTAATCTCAACAACGGAGAAAGCATCCTGACAACGAATTGGATTGGTATTAAGTGAACGTAATTTGTGGCATTCTATTAGGATCCTAAAGCTTGTTGCCTACCCCAAAACATGCTCGGTGCAGTAAAGTTGAGAGTATTACTTTGTTATTCCTGTTATTAAGCATATAAAAAAAAAAGAAGTCATCCACGAATCATTGGATTCTCGAAATGGCGGGATTAGGAGGGAAAGTTGTATAGATATAAAAAAAATACTAGTGTGTACTGCGCTAGGTGGGAAGAAGTGAGAAAGAAGGCAAACATCTACAGCTATGCATCTAACTTGGGCTGAACGCCATGCATGAATGTTTTTCTTAAACTCTTGGAAAACAGCTTGTCTTCATGTCACGGTCTATCGTATTTTTATAATAGAAAGTCACTATCTCACATTCTTTTCTTCACAGAATAAGACACAAAGGGGAGCACCTGCTGTTCTTAGAAACGACCATACGTCAACCAGTGCTAGTGGACCTTCCAAACGTCCACGTCTTGGAGCGGTGAGGATTTCATGTTGAAACAATATACCTTCGTCAGGAATGTCTTGCATATGGGTGCAAAAACGTACGGCTTCTCAGGTTGAATACCATTGATGTTATGTACGAAACGGCGTCCATGCAGAGCGGTCCAGTGCAGTTTAAACTCTGTAAGGTGGAAATTGTATTGGACGAATCCATCACGGGTCCTCTTTCACTATTTAATTCCCGTATGCTTCGATTCAGTTTCCACACAACGAAGTGTGGAACGCCTTTTTTTCTTGCAGACTAATTTACAGTTTATAACCATGGTTTTTCATTCTTCAGCAATGTTTCACACGGTGTCTATTGTAAATATGTTACAGAAAAGCAAAGGTGACGTACAGGTGACACTTCTCCGCAGACACCTGACTCCCGCTGAAAGGGAAGAGAGGAAGGCGGGAATCAAAAAAGAAATCCGTGTTGAACTCCGCGGCTACGTAATAATTTCGACCACTGGGAGATATTTATGGTCCAGAGACAAAGCACAGTGCTCGGACGCCTTTGCGTTTATTATGCTCCACAGAAACGCGGCCGCCGCCATAGGGTTTACACCAGGGTACTCTGGTTCAATAGCCTACCTTCGTCGCCACTGATCCATCGCGGCGGGTTTTGCAGACTGAGTAAGGGAGACGCTCAAGTTTCGCTAGAACGCCGGTAAACTTTGATGCGTTGAACGGAACGTTGGCTGTGTTCGATGCAACCCTTGTTCTCCAGCAGCCAATCCTAACACGGATGGGCGATGCCCACACTGTGGAGAGACTTGTGACATCTTCCACATGGTGTGGGCATGTACTCAAAATCCTCACCTCCCCCCTTCCCCTACCCCTTTCCGAGAGGTAGGGGAGACTGCCCTCCTCAACTGCTCCTAACTGGAGTCTCAACGGGCTCTGGCGAAATGGGCGCGAGACGGGGCCTCGTCATGCGGTGTCCCGGACTAGGGACGCCGACCATGTAGCGGGGCCACTCCGCGCTTCCCAAAGTCCAATTATCCAATAAACGTTTCCACCACCATCACCACCGCAGCCAATTCTCTTGCTCCACATTCGGTTCATCAGTGTTGAACCCCTCCAATCTTCTCAAGGGGTAGCTTATACAGCTCGTTACACCGAAAAGCGGCCGTTGTCAAAGTTGTAGCAGTAATAGCAGTTCTAGGCACCGCTTGTTGGAAATAAATAAGGGCTATTTAAGAAAATTGTACCATGGTAATTTATGGCTCCGGTGATTTGCAAATGCTTTCTTTGTGGCAAGCAATGACGAGCAAATGAAATCATTGATAATAATTTCTTAATTGATAAATAAAGTAACAAAAAATGAGAATTTCGAGAAAGAGAAAAAAGTGGTGTCACAATCCTCGGAGCAAAAATAGATGAGTGATGACGCTCAGTAAGAAAGTTTAGAGTGTGTAATTGATCAATGAATGAATATAGTTTGAAAAATCTGTTTCAAAAAGAGGAACGCAAAGGTGTCAAGATCGTCATACTGAAAAGGAAGTACTTGGGGATCGAATAAATGAAATTTGCAATGTTTAACTGGCCAACTGATTAATTGAAATACTTGAAAAATTGATAATTAGGAAACAGGGAAGCAAATATGTAAAAGCGTTCAGAATGAAAAGGCAAAGGCAGATGGTGATAAATTAAGAAAATTGAGAGTTTTTAAGTAATGAACATACCACTGGAATCCCTTAAAAACTGCATAATTTGAAAAATTAGCTTTAGAGGTATCATAATGCTCAAAATTAAATGTCAGTGATCAATTATGCTAAATTTTGGTGTATACAAATGTTCTAACATCTAAGAAAATAATGAAATATGTAAAATATGAAAAAAAACACAATTCACATGTTTGAAACATTACAGCGTCCTACCCTTACGGCGGAACCTACGTGTCCAGCAAATTTTCATATTTTTCATTCAAATTTGTTTTTCAGGAAAAGAATGCGCATGTCTATCTCACTTTACGGTGGACACCTATGCTTAATTTGAATAAGGTCATACCGCCCTTCTGTTCAACAGTATTCTTAATATTTTTTTTCTGTTAATTTTTTGGGGGAAATGCAAGCATAGTATTTTGCCTTTGCTCAAGGTCATTTCGACCAACCTTGTACCAATCCGTAGGGTTTACGCTCTACAAATAAAGGTGCTTTTACTGAACTTCGTGGATGCAAGAGTGCAAACAATGTCTACAGCCTTTCATGAATATGCGATTGGACGACACATTTAACAGTTCTTTTTTTTTTTTCAAAATGGAAGCTAGCTTTCGATCATCTACCATTCAAAATATTTGAGATAACAAATTCACATCTCTTGCGTTCTCTTAACAGAATGAGACAAGCATGGAAGCAGTTGCTGCTTGCAGGAAAGAGCAAATGTCAGGAAGTGCTGCTAGCTCTTCCAAACGTCCGCGTCTTGGACGGGTAAGCATCGAAACAATGCGCTCTAAAAAAGAGGTTGGCATAAATGTAGTATCCAAATGTTCGTCTTGTCTGGCCTAAAACGTTTGACGTGCTGTTGGCACAGTCGGGAAAAACGACCGCAAAACTAAAATTCTCTCACAAACCATTCTCATTTTCACAGGAGTCAAGAAAGAAAGGTGTTTCTTCGCAGGAAAAGAAAAAGAGTGCAGTTGAAAGGTGGAACGAATTTTGCGACAGAATTAACATTGATGAGGTGAGAGAACCGCTCAGTAAATGTTTTAAAACTTGATCTTGTTTACAGTTAAGGAATATTAGGTAATAATGCTGAAGCTGCTACGATGACTGCTCAGTATACTCAGAAGTTCGAAAAAGCGTCTGCGTTGTTCTTCAGGGTTTAATCAGTAAGGGGACGCAGTCACTGCGTACTCCAAACTTGAATGGCACCACAATATGAAGATCTTATCAAAAGCCTGCGAAGACTTTGCAAAAACGTGGTGTTCAAAGCACCTGCCACCTTCCAAGTTCTCATTCTTAGCCTTCCTTGCAATTATCGCGCCTAGGAGGTATGAACTAATAAATGCTCTCAGCAGCCCTTTTTAGCAACCTCCAGCTAAGATATACCAAGCTTGCATTATGACCTGAAGCGCTTTAAACAAAATCGAAAAAGTAGAATCCGAATCTTAAATATGTTCCTTATAAAGCATAACAGCGGAAAATCTACCGTAATGCTTTAGGTCCCGAACAGGGTTTTGACCAGAACCGGAGCAGAAACTCCTTTGTATCTGGCTTAGGATCAACCGGCCATAGCCTCTTCCTTTAACTGGTTGCCCAGCGAGCTACTTTTTACATAAAGCCTTTTCTGTATTGATCATACGCTCATTGTGAGTTTCAAATGAGTATTATCAGGCTACCACCGTGGTCATGCGATGAGATCTGTTCAGGGATTCCTTTAAAATGTTAGCCTTTATTACTACTTGTGGGCTCCTCTAGAGGAGCACGAATATGAGGAGATGATCAAGGCGTAATTAACTGTAATGAAGCGTTGTAGCGTATACAGAAGGGAAATCGTTAGGTAGCCTGAGTGAACTGCCCGTCATGAAAATAAAAATATGAAGCCAATAACTGAACAGAAACAGTACGTATTGATCAGCCTTTTTCGTCCGCCACAGATTGCAATCATTGTTCTATGCTAATCCCTATTCTAACCAACCCTATTCTTATTATTGGGTGACCTCGTAACGTCGCTGCAGCACCAAAAGACTTAGAAAAGATTGGCAGTATCGTTGTTTTTGGACATCTATGGCGACTACGACTACGTAACACATCAGGCCATTTTGGACGTCTTGGTAGCTGCTGAGATCGGAGGTCGCTTGTTCAGCGGGAAATGGAGCTATATGTCATAGAAGTCCATTTACGTTCAAATCTCATGCAGGCCGACGTTTCTGCATCGAAGATTTAGCGGAGTTCCACAGGGCGGCGTGATGAGCCCAGCTCTCTTCCACCTCTGCATCTATCCAGATGACATATGTATTTGGGCACCCAGTGTGACTCGTGCCCAAGTTCACGTGAGGCCGCAAAAATCTTCAACGATATCGACGTCGTACCTTCGCCTACAAGGTCTAGATATTTCGACCGAGAAGTGTTCTCTTTTAGAATTCACACGCAACACAATGTCGCATTACCCCATATGCACCAAATGGCAAATTCATTCTCTATGAGAGAAGCCATCACTTCCTTAGAGTTAACTGCGTTGTGCGTTGGACCCCTCGATCCTCGTCGTTTAATGGCGGATGACATACTTGGTTCATGGCCACGATAGTCGGCTGTCTTCAAGGCATACAGGGCACTGTTTAGTTATTTAGGCAGCCACCGGCTTGAGTGACAAACTGTAACTGTACTGCAGGTCTCTTTTCTCTTCACCTTATTAATCGCCTTATCCCTTTCCCCAGTGTAGAGCACCCCCCCCCCCCCCCAGCCAGAGGCCTTTCTGGATAACATCCCTTGCCGTCCGTCCTCCTCACTGTCCGTCTATCTATATTAATCCAGTTCAAATTAACTTCGACAAGACGCCAGTGCAACCACCGCTGCGGGACAGTTTTTTACTTGCCTCAGCAGTCTAGCAGCAGTTCCTTCCTTTACGACTCGGTTCAGGTGTTCACGGAGAGGGAGAAATATATACCTCGCCATCTTGCTCATATACACCCATTTACATTTCTTTTACACAGAGATTGTCGAATTATTTCCATGCCCTCCACCATGGGGCTAATAATTAGAATTGGTTCACAAGAAGAGAAAGGCGCTTCTTTCCATTTTTTCTATCACCCTTTCCTCTCTTACCGAACGGCACGGCTGAGGGGACACCCTGGAAATGTTACATTCTCTTTCGTTTTTTCCTATAAAGCAATTTACAATTTCATTTCTTAATGCCTATATCCTCCCTACTGAAAAAACAAAAGTTCCAGGGGGCAATTACCTCATGGAATCTCATGCAATCACAGAGATTCTCATACAGTGCATATCATTATCATAAAATATCGTGCATAATTTATGAAAATGTACAAGAAAGTATGAGACCTTATGCAATTATATGCGACTTGTGTGTATTTTCGTATGTGAATTGAGTGAGATTGTGTGAGACAATGTGAGGCGATTGCCTCATACAATTTTTTCAGTAGGGAGCTCTCTTAGTATTGAGGCTAGGAAATGAACATAAACGCCTCAATATTTTGCTTGATACAGTTCCTGCCTCATTCACTTGCCTTTCCATCCCTCAATCCTATAAAATAATTTAGACTATGAAAATTATATGTAAGCCCTTCTTGTAAATCAAATCTGGTATATTATATAGAATGTATTGTTTCAATGAATTTCAAGAGCTCGCAAGCTTAGCACTGGGCGGAGCAGAGGAAAGTGGGCGGACAGCATTAGTATCTTGGGAAAATTATTGGCCTGCAGCTAGCAAGGACCCAATAATTTAGAGAGCGATGGTGGACAAAGTGCCTTTGACTTCATGAGTGTATAAGTCGACTGTAATTATGGTTGGACACTGTTGTTTTCGTGTGCCAATTGGGAAGTAGAACGTTCATGATTTTTAAGAGATAGAATACACAACTAGAAGTCGGCAAAGTACGTCAAATATAATAAGGGGCCGCGCAAAAAAGTCGTGCCGCAGTAGATTGTGGTTTTAATGATTGATATTTAATTAATCAATGTGCGATAGGCGAAGGAGCTAATAAAACTGTCATAATTAACTGATGATTTAAAGAAAGAATAAAGTGCAAAAACGATGGTCGTAGATATGTCAAAATGTTCAGAATGAAAACCAATGCTTGGTGATGCTAATTACATAATAGTTTCGGGTAGATGATCAATTAACTTACTTATGTAATTGAAAAAAAAAATGGAAAATACGTTCAAAGGTGTTAAAATACTCAGAATGGAAAGACAATGTTTCCTAATGCTGAGCATAGGTTTGAACGCTATCGTGTCATAACTTTAACGGTGGAGCTTAGGTGTTTCCTAATTTCTTTTTAATTTCAACATATTTTCACTGAGAGACTTACGATAGCTTATAACCTAAAAACGAGTTTCACGGACTATCTCTTTTTCATTTTTATTCATTTATTCATAATACCCTACAGAGCCCAGAAGGGCATTGAGTAAGGGAGGGCAAATAACAGCAAAATGTGCAAAAGAAACTAATTAATACAACATGAGATACAAAATATTAAGTAAAAAGAAACTATTTTACAAGGCAAAACTAAAGGCGAAAATATACATAGGATGCCATTCGTAAAATGAAGAAATAGAAAAAAATGCAGAAACACTAGTCACTGTAAAAGTCTGAAGACGCACAAAGCACCAAAACAAAATACACTGCGACGAAGAAAATAAAAGATAAGAGAAGAAACAATGTCGAAGGTCGGAGTCAATCTGAAGACTTAGATTTAGTTCGTCTGTGGTCGATGGTAACGTGTATTCCCGTAAAATGCTTTGCATTTCAATGTATTCATTCTTTTCTTTTCCAAATTTTCAAGCTGGATCCTCCCGAAAAGAAATGCCCAGCAAACAGCACTATCTGTTCTCTCTGTGAAAGCGCAGTGGCAATGGCTGATTGGCCTCAACACAAGGAACTATGCAAATTTAAACTAATGTCACGATTTGCGAACCCTCCAGCCGAGATTCTTGCAAAATACAATTTAGAGGTAAGCAGAGTTTCTAACAGCCATTAATAGCACCTTCATACATTTTGTCAGTAAGCCGTATGCTTGGGGTCACATTCACTAATTTTTGAGCAATCAATTTTTTAGCCAAAATGTGTCAGTATGATCATATAACGTTTTCTTCAACGGCTGCTGAACTCCTCAAAAGAAAATTTTCTTTCTTAGCAAGAAAACGCCAGAAAAATGTTCTGTTTTTATTCTAATCAGGTGAACAGATTATTATCCTCAAGGATCTTGTAACTCATTGTGTTCGGATATATCAATGTATTCCAGGAGAAGATAGCAGAAGCAGCACATACAAAGGTGATAAAATCCATCGCAGTCTGAGGAAACAGCCACAGGTTGAACGGCGTGGTCTACATGATTCTTTTGCGTTGTATTCAATAGGTTAACCGACATTATTGGGTGGTGCCGCTTAAAGGAAAATTACAGACTTTTACAGACTTTAACTTTTTAATAGTTTTCGTGGCTGCCTGCAACAATTTCTACAAGCGAGAGCTTTGTAATGGCAGTGCGATCTATACGTGTTTTCCACACTAGCTGCGAAAACAGCAGCTTAACAAAATGCTTTCAACTCCGCTGGAAATTTATCATTTGCTTTTCAATATATATGGCTGCGACGTTTACCAAATCTACATGGTCTGGGGCAAGATGCGCATGCAATGGGCGTACATGCTCCTCCATGGAATGCATGCAACCAAGGAAGGAATAGTATACAGCGCCGCTGTTCAGTTTTCTCGTAGTTCCTTCGGTAGCCGGTATGGATTCTGCGCCATCCGGGCCTGTTAAGTTCCTCGCATTTGCGAGGAGAGCAGAGAATTAAAAGCATCAGCCTCACTATTTCAACAGAGCTCATTAGAAACAGGAGCAAACAAATGCGATGTTATTATTGAGCGTTACTTGAAAAGAGGAAGATAAATGCATTTGCGGGGTTTTTTTTTTTTCATTTTCATTTTCAAATAACAGTCTGGTGTAACAGTTAATACACATAACATAACACAACATATATGATACAAAGGGCCCTTGGCCGGGTCCTCCCGTGCTCCATAAATAATATAGTTTTCATGAAGTCCATCGCTTCATTAGGGGCAATCTGGGTGCACGTCAAATAGATTACGTTTCAGTTGTGCTTGTAAAATGTTGAAGGCTTTTATAGTTTAGCAGTTACAGTTCATTGAGGGAATGCTGCCTGTCGTGACCAGGTGTCAAGAGTTTTCAGTCATATATTTTCAATATTTCTTTTCAATATTTTCTTTTCCGATAGATCATCACTGCGCGATGGTTTCTGAAAGTTTTGCGCGCAGTAGCGAAGAAATTAAATGACTTATTGCACTTTTTAACTTTGCAATAGGACAGGCAGAGATTTGTTTTGATGCACGAGTATTATTGCCTTTCAGCTACCCAAAGCAAGATCCCGTCGATGCATGGATGCCTGAGCCAGGTACGTCATAGATTTTGCTTTCGCTTGAAAGTACTCTCTCTATCTGTGATTTGTGGAAACAATTCTTTCTATTGCTGTCGCCCATGCTGTGTAATCTTGTACACGATTAGGGAGAATTTATTTATGTTTCAAACGATGGATCAATACCAGCGCGCTCGTTAGATTTACCTGTAAAATCGGTTTTAAAGCACTCACCTGAAACTTTTGGCCGACCACACTAATATTCTTATTGGCAGTGAGCTCGTAACAGCTACTGTTGTAAAAATGTGTCTCATGGCTGGATAACGCAATTATTGTAGTAAGGAACTCAGTGTTCAAGATACCCGACACAAATTACGTAAAAAACGGAAAAGATCTGAAAGGCAGCTACGTTGAAGCCATTTCGCTTTCGATACTTAGACATATGCTAGTGCAAAAAGTTTATAATATTGTTGGCCTTTCAGGACCGCAACAATGCCACCAGAAATTAATTTTCTAAAAAATGGCTTGGGCAGTCATAACGTACAAGATGAAGGAGACCGGAAGATGGGCTGTGCACAAGACAATTTCAACCCTGCCAACCTGGTAATGCACGCTTGAAAATATTTTGAACGAATAAAAAAAAATAAAGGTTTTATTTTCAAACATTCAGTCTTAAGGATTTGTACGGATTTGACGAGCGACCTACATTCAATCAGTAAACGTTGACAGTCCCCTTTCCTGTTTGCCTCGGTGGAATCGTGAGTCGATTCTACGTAAAAGAATCGATTTATATATATTGTAGTTATATTTCATTTTACATACCTACTTTCAATTTGACTAATAGACTGGTAAGCTAAGAGAAATAGAGCTTTTTATTTTCCAGCATTCTGGCCATGTTATAAATTGTAGTTGCTGTAAAAGGAACAACTTCCATACTTACTGATTTGGTTTCTGTTATTGTTTTTTGTCTACCATTTTGAAAATAGCGCCTAAATATGTTCCCAAACGGGAAAAAGACCGTACAATCAAAGGACGAAATTCACTTCAAAATTACCACATTGTTTTTCTTAGAGCTCATATTTACACTTGGAAACATCTACGATGATAAAGTGGAAACGGTACGAATATTCAGAGGGCATTCCTGTCCCTTGCAAGCAAAAAAAATAATTCATTAAAAGTTCTGTTAGGCAAAATTGGTAGTTCATCTTGATGTAGGCGTTTTTAAGCGCAAAGACAAGGACAAGAGAGGCGACGTACACACACAGGCGCTATCAACTGACTTTATTAGCGGAAGTCAACACTTAATAGGCCGAAGGGTGGGACAGAATGAGAGCACAAAAAAGCCTTCAAAAAGGAAAACTCTAAAATCTCATGGAATGTGTTCTGATTATATGTGTAAATATAGGCTGGCGGCAAATAAAGTTCAATGGTCCACAGTGATATGGTGTGAAATAGTCATGTTATATCAGGTGTTCACAAACTTTAGGTTGGGGTGCTGCATGCGGGTGTCACAAACTTCCACATTGAATAGGCCTGACTTGTAAATAGGGCCACCAAAAAATGTAATTAGCGACCATGCCCGTCACCGGCGCAAAGTATGAAATCCTCAGGGCGTCAAAGTGCAATCTTAGCAGACAAGTAAAAAATAGCGCACACTAATGGTATTCTTGATGCAAAATCTGAGCGCAACATTTTAGGTTTTTGGTCTCCGTGATATCTTTAGAAAACATATCCAGAGAGACATCATCATTATCATCATCAGACGGACTATACCCACTGCCGAGCGAAGGCCTCTCCCGCTTTTAACCAATTAACCCGGTCTGTGCTAGCTGCACCCACTTGAACCCTGCGAACCTCTTAACCTCATCCAACCAACCAACTTTCTGCCACCCCCTTCTACGCTTTCCTTCCCTTGGAATTCATTTGCTACCCTAAATAATGGTTGTCCACTCTACGCGCTACTTTCCCTGCCCATGTTCTTCTTATTGATTTCCACTAGAATGTCATTAACGAGTTATTTCCCTGCGGGCTTCGTATCTCTTAGAGACATATGTACACACAATTCAAGACCATGCTTTAGTATCAGTGCATGCATGGTGTTCTTTGAAGTACCAATCTTGCCTCGCTCCGCAGTTGTAGCTCAGTGGTTAGATTTAGCGATGCCTTAGACAGGATCCTGAGTTTGATCCTTGCTGCATCGGCCACGTTTTGATGGAGCCGAAACGCGAGGCGCTCGTGTACTGCGCAACATAAGCGCACGTTAAAGATTCCCAGGTAGTCACAGTTAGCCGCACCTCTCCATGTTAGAGTCTCTCAGCCTGAGTAGTTTTGTGAGAGGGAATCTGATAAACCAGCTCATACTGATTTCGCATTCCTTGATTGTCCTGGAAAGGAGTTGCGGTCAGTGAAAATGGCGGAGATAAGGTTGGAGCTATATACCTATTCATTTTGGGGTGAGTAAAGCGACCACGCCTATGAAATTACACTTTCACGTGTAGCTGCACGCATTCTTCTTGCTTTCAGACACGTTTTAATTCATGTTGATATTGTAGAAGACGACGGCGCCCCGATGCGGAGCGTAAGAAGTGGCCGTTTAACATGAACGATAGAAGGTGTCGTCGCTGGCCTGGAGATCGCAGGTGGTCACCAGCAAAGCTGCACAGTTCGCTAATTCGCGGATTCGAAGCGTTCTCGGTGGCATAACGACGTAACTTTTATGTGTCCATCACGCGATGCGCGAACTCACACCGCGTCAGCTGCGCGTGCCTTCGTTCTTTTCCATCCTCCGCTGCATTCTTCGTTCGTTTTGCCGGCTAGAACACCGATGCAACAGCTCAACACGTTAACCGGCCTGTTAAGACATACATTTTAATGGGGCTTCATAAGACGCTCTAACCTGTTTGACCACTGAAAAAATAGGTTTTTAAAATATATTAGTGAATTTTACCAATTTATTATATATTTTAGTAAACAGGTAAGCTGTGCTGATCATTTCGTTATGAAATCCTGGAAACAGACTGAGTTCTCTTTATCCCCCATATATTTTCTGAACACTTATCTAAATTACCCAAACAATGATCTACAGGAAACATGCTACATGACTGCAGAATGAAGCTTCCCTATCAAGGGTTCCGAGCAGCATAAATTAAATGGCTTCAAAGCTGTTCTTTGTTGACTATCTGCGGAGCCGTGATTCACGGCTAGTAATTCCGAGCAAGCGAAATAATGATGGCCAGCACGTTACTCTCTAGCAGTAACTGCAGTTGACAAACCGCGCCCTAAGCCCTCGGTGGGTAGGACGCTCAATTGCTCAACCTAAGGATGCGGGATCGAATCCCGGCCTCGGCGGCCGCTTTTCATTGCGGGCGACAAGCAAGGCGCCTATGTGCTGTGCGATGTCAGTGCACAATAAAGAGCCCCAGGGGGCCGAATTGCCAGAGCCCTCCACTACGGTGTATCTCACAGCTTTTTAAACAGTGACCCAAACCAAACCAGTAACGGCCATTAAACACGCAGCAAAACAAAGAATAGTTTGGTGTCTAGGGTGTGATGTCCCAAAATGACTCAGGCTATGAGAGAAGCAGTAGTGGAGGGCTCTGAAACATTACACCATCTGCAGCTCCTTAACGTGCACTGACATCGCACAGCATACGGGTGCCTTACGTTCTGCCTCCATTAAAAAGCAGCCCCTGCGGCCGGAATTTGATCGTGCATCTTTGGGCAAGGCGATTGCCCTAACCACTGTACAACCACGACGGGGCGCAAAAAAAACGATGTGCGAGTAGTTACCGAGATTCTACCTTTTGTCACTGAGGCCTTATAGACCTAGCATAGACATCACCTAGCATAGATTCAGTTTCCTTTGAAGCTGGTTGAACTTTTCAATCACTTAAAGGCACATAATATAGTTGAAACATTAGGGGACAATTAAGAACTGCGTCAAGAGTGTGATGCGACAGCGGCTTTGGACCTTAGTAATTGCACGCATAGTGATTAGCATACAATGATAAGATACTATTTCAAGTGCAGGATAACACGATATGCAAATAAACTTCTTCCCAACACGCGCTACCTTCCTAGTCCGTTTGCTTGTCATGCTCGGAACCTAAAGGCCGTGGGCTTGAATTCCGACTCAGATGCACAATACCTAAAACAACAACTGAGCTAAATCAAATACTTTATAAATCAATATCATATTTGATATTTAGCCACCTTTATAACTGCCGTTAAGCGCTGTTAGAGATGTTCACGATTGCTACAATGGTAAAGAAAAAAGAGGTGGTTTTCTTGATCTGCACTGCAGACACTGTGCAGATTGTGAACCTGTCTTTGAGGCATGCAAGGTCATCGCGAAAACCCCTAGCAAACTCACCCGTAAATGATCGAAGCTGAAGCCATAGATAGCCTAGGTGACATGTGTATTGCAAAACCGTCTGTAGGTTTATCGCAAGAAGAACCTAATTATCTGAGAAACCATTGATAATTGTTAATCCTCCTGTCTGCGCAATGCGTTGTCACGCCGTGTATATTTACTGCCCTGGATTCCGTAGTAAACTGTTGGAAGGTAGCGCTCGTGCGTGTTCTTGCTTGTTCCTTGTCCTGTCTCTGCGCTAGTTTTGTTGACATGTGGTAGCTTAAGGCTCTCGCGTCACACTCTTAAAGGATGAGCTTAATTATCCCCAGTAATATAGCACCTTACACTGATAGGGCGTGATAGGGAAATAATGTAGCAGGCAAAAGAAGCTTCATCCAAAAAACAGCGCGAACAAACCAAAGTTAACCAAGGTTAACCAGAGTTCATCACATGGTAGTGACGTTTGAAATGTAATACGCGGGCCACGGTCCGACTGTTTGTTGTGTGAATCTGCTTTTAGCAGGTACCTGGGTTGCGGCCCATCCAGTACCAACATCCATGCCTCAGTCGTTAGCGACGAGCCATATAGGGGACTCTGGTTTATAGAGAGAATCTCTCCATCTCAGTCAGCCTGGTGTTTTCTGTAGCAAGAGTTCATGGCTTTCATGATGACCATAGGTGGAGACGGGCTTATGCCAATTTCAGCAGTCTGTTTCAGCAGCGGTCTGTTCACTGGAACCGGAACTGCTTACGTCTACCGTGTTCAGAACGTTACCAAAGTAAGCTCATATAGTGTCCTACCGAGTGCAGTTCACTACTTCGGGTACTATATATGCCTTCCGCATGCTGAAGAGAGGCAAGCAATTGCAGAAGTTATTGTTTGGCTAATGTACGACTAACTTCATTGGTAAACACAGCACTGAGATTAATGAAGGCGAAAGACACGCTATCGAAAGGTTTGTCAGAGCGATGCTCAAATAAGCGTCATCCAACCAGCTAGAAACCCGTGGCCGCTATCTGTAGTCTTTGCGAAGGAAAATACAGGACGCTGGGCATCCTGTGGACCATGAATCCTAAGGATATATTACGCATATAACACAGAAGTACGTTTAAACTCGGTCACGTTCAAACGACTTCTTCTACCGAGTTCAGCAAGCCAACTACTTCTTTTCAGTATATACCTAGGAAGTGCTTAACTACGAATAGAGCTGACAACAAAGACCCCGAGAAAATTGATTTCATGACACTGGACGTAATCTACTAATTCCGCCTCCTCCCCTTTGGGCTCTGCTGCGCTTCTGCAGCCTCCACTTGTCACATATTTAATAGCGGTGTGATAATCACCGTTCTCACATACTCAAAGCATTCTGATCGACTCTTCAGGGGGTTTCAATAACTTCCTTTAAAAACTTCCACAAAGCTTATGCATTGGGGACGCGTTTCTATGAAGCTTAGGAAATATCCGTACAATCGCGAAAACAATTGTAATCAAGTGCTGCGCTTTCAGTTCCTTAGCTTCTGATTGCTCATGTTGCATTGTATATATTTTTATCCAAGAAAACCTTACTCTCGTCCCTCTACCTGCATCACCTAGCTTATCACCGCCGCGGTGGTGCAGTGGCTACGTTTCTGATCTGTGCCCGAGGTTACATGATCGAATCCCAGTCGCAGCGGCCGCTTTTAAATGCAGGTGATAAGCAAGCCACCGGTTAAAGAAACCCAGGTGGTAGAAATTTTAATAGCCCTCAACAACGGCTCCTCTCATAACATAAGTCGCGTTCAGGTGTTAAACCTGATAAACCAAACCTAACCACGTATATTCGTTTCTATCGAAAGATCATAATCCTTGGACTCATGCTCACTGCAGCAGAGGCTCAGTCCCTGGGCACGCAGGCACGAAAGGGAAAGACCCCTTTCTGACTGACTCTGCGATACTAAACTGAGGTAGGGTTGTTGACAGTGTGATATCTTACTCTCCACAATATAAACTAAAACAAAAATATTCGCCATAAGTAGTTTGAGTTCGGTGGCAGCCAAGCTTTTATTTCCGACGGTCAGTTTTCTATGAAAGCAACATACATTGGGGCTGTACACTTCGCAGTAAAACGACGAACCTAATTATAAGAACAAGAGCAGCTTAAAGGTCGCCCGCACAATAGGAAATCTAAATCAGCACAATGTTGTTTTGGCCCTGAGACAGTTTTATGTGCGGTGTCTGTAAATGTGCCAGGAGAAAAGCCCTAGTGAAAAAACCCTATGAGTCACAATAACCTCATAAAAAATCTCATACTAAGCTCATAGTAATTTCACACAAATCTAATATAATCTCGCATTACACTCATTCATCATATGAGAAATATATGATAATTAATGCCATTTGTATAAGTTTAGTATGAGAAATCTGCATGAGGTTATTGCGACTCATTCGGCTTTTTTTTCACTAGGGCAGGCTGCTACAAATAACCACTGTTCTGATGAAACGCAGCTTAACTCGTTGATTCAAACATTGTGCATAAAGATTACAGTTTTCCTACGAGCAAATAAATAATTCATTTCCACAAAGTATTGTCAGATAAACATCTTTATTCACTTATTGAGTGGCAGAGTTCCATCGCCTAGCTCAGCCTTATTTTTTGATGCACGAAAAGGATTATTTTGCGAAAGATTTTTTTAGACTTTACTTGACAAGTGCCAATGCAGCTGTTCACCGCCACCTTTGCTAATTGCAGATGAGTACCAGATAAGGCAACAATCCACATTACTAAAGTCATAGGTTTAAACATAGACATTTATTTTTGTTCAGTAAGACTTCTTAATGGCCGCGCTTTGGTTTGCTTAATTCACATTTTTCAAGTTCGCTTAGCTCTATTCAACCGATAATCAGGCTGCTAACTAAATAACCGTTTTTGCGCCACCGAAATAGTACCGGGAGTTGCAAGCTGTAATGAAGTATAAAGTGCTGCGGCATAAAGTGCAAACTTGCATTGCTGTACGCTCCGACATGATAGAGCGGTCTTCAGGGAAAGGCCGAGTCAGTCTGGTCTTCGTATCGATGATCTTGACTTCTTTGAACACCCGAGTCGCATTCCTGGACAGGGTCCAAGGGTCGGAAGTTTGCCACAAGAGAGGCCAAGCCACACGACAAGATGTTGACCATCAGCTGAACAGGCTGAAAAGCAATGAAATAGACCTGTGGCTTTAATTTTTTAGTGCAACGCGCAGTGCAGTCTAGTCAGGGCAGTCCAGTCCAGTCCAGTGTAATACAGTGTAATTTGGCAAACCACCAAAACATTTCTCACGCATTGCAGTTTTCCACTAATAGCGATGATGCCTATACTTAATGAGTTCTGTGATTAATTGGATTAAAGAACTTCAGTGGGGCCACATCGCCATCAAAACTTCCAACCGTAGCCAGAAAGCGTATCGGCAACATATGATATTGTTTCAGCAAATACTCAGACCTTTTTCTGCGTTCGATTATTCAACTCTTTCTTTCAGGTGCCTTTAGCACAGCAACCAATTTAAAGTAAGAAGCATATTTCTGAACAGAATAATGGTAAAATGAGGTAATTGCTAACATAAAGCTTGCAGCAAATTGACAGCAGAAAAAAAAATGCTTATGCAAACTATTAAGCCAAGTCTGTCTTAAGCGGTAATTGGCAGCAAAGAAGCACTAACATCAGAGCTCTGGAGTGTGCTGATCTTTCCCTGGTTGTACAAAATGCACGAAATTTTATAAATGGCGATACGCAACTGAACAATAATCAGAGCGCTTTTAAAAAGGTAAATGCCATGTGCAATTTTCTGTTCCACGTATATTTTAACATTATATTGCAAAATAATTTATGGACAGGCCTTAATCAGCGAAATGAGATATCGAAGCCGAAGATATAACCCAACCATCGTAGTTCAGCGAGCACATCAACCGCCGTACATTTAGCCTTTCTTTCCAGTCATCAACTGCGATTTCGTCCTCGATGTAATTACCCTCCAGAAAGCAGCCAGTATAGCATTATTTTGTGAAATAAAATGCCTGGTGTGCCTCAACAAGCAGACTTTGCACGCGTCAAAGGACTGTTCAGATAAGAATGATGTGTACTTCAAAATTCCTTTAATGGTATGTGGACAATAACTGCATGCAATAAGTTTTTTTTTTGTAAAATTTAGATATACGACTCATTCTGATTTTGAAAGACATTTTTTGGCACAAAGCAACAAAAGTTGCATAGAAAAATAAATTTTAAAATTCACATTTTTTCCCATCTAGTGACATTGTCAAAACTGGCAACATCAAGATCAAAACTAACTACTGGACCACCATTCATAAACTAAATAGCAGTGTAAAGAGATTATAGGTTGCATGGAAAAGCGCCTTTCGCCTCTGGTTTCTAGCCGAAATGTTGGCCGCGAAAATATCTTCGGTTCGTTTTGTTTTACCTTCCGTACCTTCCGTCCCATATTATTTGCTTTCTGAATCAAACTAACTGATATATAGATGGAGACATAATTGAACTGCTGACCAGATTCTTTTCGAATCTGCGCGCTAAAATATTCAAATTCCTGCTGGCGCAGTTCTCATTGATTAGAAGTTGCAAAAATATTCGTCCGGAAATAAAGTCATCAACTTAACACTCATTGCAGTAAAATGTTTAGTAACGCAATATTTTGATTCCTAATAAGCCCTTGTAAATACCTGTACATTCGAATCAAACAATGAGCTGTCTGATTAGAATATCCGTAATAGAAGTGGCACCCCAAGTGATATACACGTGACAACTTCCAACGTCTAAATATAGAGGGAAACTGTTACCCATATATGGACTTCCTTGATTCGATTGAACTGTTTCAAGTGGTATTAGGTGCTGGAGTTTCCTTCATCGCCGATTTTTAGCACATATCTTCTGCCTTTTGTGACCAGCAAAGTTATAAATAACTGCGTTGGCATGATCCGTTTGGAAACCCCGAAGAAGGAGACCCTAACCTCCATCATATCCTCTTGCAGCTGCAATTATTCCGTTAAGGCCATTGGTCATTTGTTCCATCTCCTAGTATCAGGAGCCAATTACATATGAAAAAAAAAATATTGCCGGACAACTGGACACGACAACGCTAAAGCTGGAGGCTGTAGCAATAACCTCACACAACCTCGTCAAATCACATAGACTCTCATACGGTGCAGATCATTGTCAAAAAATGTCTTCCATAATTTATGTTAATATACAAAAAATTATGAGATCCTGCGCAATTATATGCGACTTGTATTTGATTTCTTACGCGAATTGAGTGAGACTGTGTGAGAAAATGTGACGTTGTTGGCTCATGAAATTTTTTCAGTAGGGTAATTATTGTAAGTTCGGTTCACATTCCTTACAAGTCTCATTAAAATAGCGCGGGGCTAACAGTACAGCATATGGTTGGGATACGCCTGCACGATTCCGGAAATGCAGGCGATTAAAAAGAGAGGAAAGGGGTATAGCGAAAAAAAAAGAGAAAGGAAGCATATTTTTTTTGTCTTCTGTAACATAAACTGCAAAGCAGCTTGAGTAGACCCATTAAAATATTTATTGCCTTTTCACATTGGCTTGAAGGCTCCGAATGACATCTGCAGAGGACCCGCACACATTCTAGTACAATAAATTTGATATTACTCGCAAATTTAAAGATGTATTCATAACTTTTCGAATTCACTGAAGAGAGATAGCAAGCAATGAATGGTTCGCAGTTTTTTCAAAGCTCATGATATTTCGCTTAGCACATCGAGCTTTCTTACCGCCGTCACGAAGGTTGTTGCAAGGCTGTTTTCAACTGTCCCAGTTGTTTCATGCTGCAAAACAAAAAGAAAATACATTTGTAATAGCCATGAACGTGAACAACAGATAAACATCGATTTTACCGAGTGAACACTTTTACAAACAAACCACGCTTTGTTTACTTTATTCTTATGTTAGAAAGCTTCATCATAGTCAGAAAAACAGCATCTGAAGCGGAGTAATACAACATCACACCACTTCCAGGACAGCGCCGGCCTATTAACTGATTGATTGATTAATTGATGGAAATACAAGGTGTGTGAGGTGATATATGCCCTTATCCTATGAAGTTTTAACCGCTCCTAGCAGAAACGACGGCACCTTCTCATCATGTGACCCTTATCAATGTATGATATCGTTTTCGCTCAGTCAGCTAAAATAACTAAGAACCTGATCAAAAATTGTTTGCATTAAAGGGCCACTGTCCAGGGAAGGCCCTTTTAAGCAAAGGAGCCCAGTGTTTCGATCAGGTACCGGAGATAGTCTGTGCAAAATGCTACAGTGACACGCGCGCCGCAAAGCCTCGGAAATACAATTCAAAGCTCTCTCATGCTCTCCTCCGGGTAGCCAGCTTCCCCGTTTCCTGCGCTGGCCCGACGAGCCACAGTAATGACGTACGTACCGCGAACGACGTCCATTGGTCCGTCTCTCTGACTGACGGGAGAAGGATGGGTGTCTGCCGCTCGCTGCGCGCTTCTCCCTCGCTACGGCCAGACTGAATCCAGCGGCGCGCGCTCCCTCAGCCGTTTTTTTTTTTTTTTTTTGCGCTCGCGGGGTGCCACGCCCCACCTCCCGCCAAACGCGGAGGAGGAAGAGGAATTTGTCTTGCGTAGGCTAGACGACCTCGGGCAAGAGAGTGAAAAACCTTTGCGAGGGAACGGAAGGAGAGAAGCATGACAGAATCGGGTGATTGCGGTGGCTGTAATTGCGTTACTAGTTAAACTTTTCAAAAACATTTTGCGGCCTTGCGTTCTAGGGGCGAAGTCTCAGTCACCGGGGAAGAAAATATTTTTGACCGGAGGGTGGACAGTGGGCCTTTAAGCGTCATGCTAAAATAATTTATTTCGCTGAGTTGTAGAGGTGTGCCTCAAACATTTGTTCAGATATATGTGTACCACTGCACCGGCAGCATGATACTGTTTTCCTATGAATTAATAGACGCGAAATAGGAAATATCGCGCGAATTTGCATGTGCGCTCCATAATTCAGCGCTCTAGCAGTGCTTGGAGAGAACGATACTTCCGCGCTGGCTATAAGCAGAGCATGACTGCTTACTGTTTGACCAGCCCAATGATGCAAACCTTTAGCTACGCACTCAACGATTTTATTTTATTTTTCCCGCTCTGGGGGGGGGGGGGGGGGGATGAAAAGCTCAAATGTTCGATAGACACACCTAAGACAGCCTACGTTAGAAAGGTGAAACTGTTCCTTTTTGCGCACTCGCATTTCTTTCACTGAAGCTCTTTCTGCGGGATAGTTCTTTCTGCAGGATGGTGTACAAGGGCCGGCAAGGGTCTGCGAGTTATACTGCGATGGTAAAGCGTAGAGTTTTGTGGGAGCACCAAGTGCAGCTTCCGTTGCATGTAGAGCTTTGTTCTTGCGTAAAAAATGCCTAACACAACGTTCCTAACGGCCACAGCTCACCACCATCAGGGAAAAAGGTTGAACATCCACCATGCCTTGTTGCAAGGCAGAGAAGTTCCTTTTGGGAGCACGAGGGATTCATGCGAGGTGCTAGTGGCCGCTACAGTCGCTGAGCCGTTGCGGAACCGGACAAGATGGGAAGGCGATGCCGCGTACGAGATGACGATGAGGTAGTGCGATGAGTACGTCTCCGTCAGTGATATGGTCAGAAACAAAGGTAAGTAGTTTTTCGCACTGAGGAGGCAAAACAGTATCAGCTGCGGCAATGAGGGTATAATGTCGTTCAGAAAAGTCAGATGCAAAATCACTGTCTGTCATATGGATGACACGGTCGCTCGCCAAAGGAAATTAACACTGAAGCAGCTGACAAAAAATCCCATCCAAAAATCATCAGATGCACACAAGATGAGAGCACAGCAAACTGCACATGGTGGCGGACGCCGTCGATAACACCTCGCACAGTGCACTTTGTTGAAGGGCGCAGAGAAACGTCATTGGCTCCAAGTAGTTGAGGTCCATCATATGGTGCCGTCACTTCTCGTAAGCGGTAGCACAAATTAGCTTGAATAACAAATTGCAGCCCCTATCAATCAAAGCTTCGACCAATACTCCTTCAGCGAAAACAAAAATCAGATTGTGCGGGCGATCAGGAGGACTTTTAGTAAGCTCGCTAAGTGCAGTTTGACCTCCGGCTACTGCATCACTTAGTTTCCCGAATGGCGGACAGGAAGAGTTGTTGCGGGCGGAGAGGAGAAACTGAGCGGTGGTATGGGGATTGGGAGCGGCGTCGAGACACATCGGCTTCACTAGGATCAGACGAGGACACTGGAGGCGGAGAGGACCGACGAGAGGGGTTGGGAATAAACCGGCGTTGATAATATGAAGTTGAAGGCAAATCAGTTTCGAAGGCGTCGTAACCATGGCGCTCGTTCTGGAGGCGGCGGTGACAGAAGCGGGATATGTGTCCTCTAATGCCACAGTAGTAACAGACTGGTCGAGAGGGGCGCTAAGGTGCGTAATAGGGTGACGCAGGTTGAGCCGTCACCATTGCATTGATGTGATTGTAGGGCGGTGCCAGTCGGGGCAGCGGAAGAAAAGGAGGGGGTGATGCTGCGACGTGCGCGTAAGTCGGTGCTGGGCGGGGTGCAGGAGGGTCCTTAGCACCCCCTGCTGCGTCACAGGTCTGACCGCCGCCGTGGTCAGTTGTTCCGCAGTCGCTGGTAACTGAGGGCCGGGGTTTTATGGAGCTTATCATGAGAGGTCATTGCCGATTACTGCACCAGGGTGGCCAACTCCTGTTCTGGTGAGGGAGCGCGTTGCTGGAGGTGTTCACCGGCATCAGGTCGCAACCCAAGCCTGTTTATGCAATTCCATCGACACGCGGATTTTTTGTTTTCTTTTTAAATCCGGTGGAGAATTGCGCGGCACCGGGATTTGAGCCCCGGTCTCTCGCATGCGACGCGGACGTTCTACCGCTACGCCACCGCGGCCGCTAGATCTAAAGCCTAGATCTGAAGAAGGGACGAAACAGATTAGTAAGAAAGAAGCCCATCAACGAATTAGCGGTGAGGGGGAGGGCAGAAGAATTCAGGATCTCGCTACAGAATAGATATTCAGCTCTAACCGAGGATTGCGGCCTTACCCTGGAAGCAATGAACAATAATTTCAGAGATATCATTACTGACTGTGCGGTAGAAGTAGGCGGTAGGATAAATAGAGTGGATACCGGTAAGCTGTCAAAGGAGACGAAAGATTTGGTTAAGAAACGTCAGAATATGAAAGCTTCCAATCCAACAGACCAGATCGAATTGGCAGAGATATCAAAGCTAATCAATAAGCGCAAGGGGGCTGATATAAGGAAGTATAACATGGAGAAAATGGAGCATGCTGTAAAGAACGGGGGAAGCCTTAAAGCAGTAAAGAAGAAATTGAGCATAGGCAAAAACCAGATGTATGCGATAAAGGACAAGGCGGCAACGTCATCACCAATATGGACAAGATAGTCAAAGTAGCCGAGGAGTTCTATACTGATCTCTACAGCAGCCAACGTTGTCAGGACCGTAATGAGATTGGCGGCTAGGAAAAACAGTCAGATGTTCCACCAGTGACGAAGGACGAGGTCAATACGCATTAGAATTTATGAAAAGGGGGAAATCAGCTGGAGAGGATCAGATAACTACAGATTTGCTAAAGGACGGGGGGGATATCGTGCTAGAAGAACTGGCCACCGTGTATACACTGTGCCTAGTGTCATCGACGGTACCGGAACCATGGAAGAATGCAAACATTATCCTCATTCATAAGAAAGGGGACTCTAAGGAGCTTTAAAATTACAGACCTGGTCAGCTTACTGTCTGTTACGTATAAGGTATTTACTAAGGTAATCACTAATAGAATCAGGACAACCTTAGACTGCCACCAAGCAAAGGATCAAGCAAGGTTTCGGAAACGGTACTCTACTATCGATCATATTCATACCATCAATCAGGTGGTAGAAAAATGCTCGGAATATAACCAGCCCTTATACACAGCATTCATTGATTACGAAAAAGCGTTTGACTCAGTTGAAACATCGGTGGTGATGCAGGCAATGCGATATCAGGGAGTAGACGAGCCGTACGTGAAAGTGGTGGAATATATATATAGTGGCTGCACAGCAACAGGTATAGTTCTGCATAAAGAAAGTAACAAAATTCCCATAAGGAAAGGTGTTAGGCAAGGAGACACAATCTCCACAGTTCTATTCACAGCTTGCTTAGAGGAAGTATTCAGAGACTTGGAATGGGAGCAGTTAGGGATAAGGGTAGAATGAGAATACCTCAGTAATCTGCGATTTGCTGATGACATTGCCTTGCTAAGCAACTCGGGGGATGAACTGCAAATAATGATTGATGACCTAGACAGGAAAAGTAGTAAGATAGACTTAAAAATCAATATGCAGAAGACTAAGGTAATGTTCAACAGCCTCGGGAAGGAACAGCAGTTTACATTAGGTAGCGAAGTACTGGAAGTAGTAGCCGATTATGTCTACTTAGGACAGATAGTAACCGCAGATCCGGACCATGAAAAGGAAATAAGAAGAATAAGATTGGGATGGAGCGCATTCGGCAAGCACTCGCAGACTATGGCTAGCAGCTTACGGGTATCCCTCAAGAAGAAAGTATACAACAGTTGCATCTTGCCTGCACTCACCTATGGGGCTGAAACGTGGAGGCTAACCAAGAAAGTTCTACTCAAGTTGAGGACAACCCAGAGGGCTATGGAACGAAAAATGGTAGGGGTAACATTAAGAGATAGGAAGCGTGCAGAGTGGGTCAGAGAAATAACTCAAGTTACCGACATTCTAGTGGAAATTAAGAAGAAATGGACATGGGCGGGACACGTAGTGCGAAGAGAGGATAACCGATGGTCGCTTAGGGTAACAAACTGGATTCTAAGAGAAGGAAAGCGTAGCAGAGGGTGGCAGAAAGTTAGGTGGGCGGATGAGGTTAAGAAGTTCGCGGGGGTCAAGTGGATGCAGCTAGCACAGAATCGTGTTAAGTGGAGAAATATGGGAGAGGCCTTCACCCTGCAGTGGGTATAGTCAGGCTGATGATGATGATGATGATGTATACGTGAAAGAAGATCCTTGGAAGGCTCGCCATATTTAGGCGGCTGGCAAAACTGCTGACTGGTAAATATTTACATTTCCGTGTCATACCAATACAAACGAAAACATGTAACGTACATGTTACGCATGTCTCATAGAAGTCCAATCATTTTCATGTGGAGGCAACGCAATGCTATGATGGTATCGATATCACCCTTCCCATTACTCCCATTAGAATATGCCCTGGTAAGTACAAAATTTAACACGTACGTGAGAGCGTTTGATGAATGCAATACGACCACTAGTCGGCCTTTCATGGCTCGAAATAACGCAAGCGTCCATTACACCATTGAAAAGCAAGTGGCCGCATTGGCGTTAGTTGCCGCTACCAATTGAAATCGGAACTATAGCTGTTGGTTATGCGGAGCTGCAGCCGGTGGTACGTCTTCAGATCAGGCAGATGAATGCTAACTATTGGTTTCCGAGGCACTAAACGCCTATTTAAGCTATTTAAATACTCCTCTATTTCCTGCTGCGCGAATAGAATGGGCAAAGGAAGATGGCTACTCAACATGAAAAGGCAATGAGCAAGGGTAGAGGAGGGAGGGAGCCGGGAGGAAGTGGGGTGGGGGGGGGGGGGGGCTGAGTTCGCAGATCAAGACAACATTTCAACAAGTGGAGTTGTCTTCGTCTGGGCCCCCTTAGCCCCCCTTGAGCCCCCCCCCCCCCCCCCCCCCCCCCCACTACCCCAGTTCAATGCCCTTGCTTCCCGCCTAGACACATCTGAAACAACACGTATCATGTTCACATAACCGGTACAGTCGTGAACCGAACACCCGGCCTCGTGCAGAGCGAATGGAGCGCAATATGCATGTAGCGCTTGTAAGGAGGCATGCAGAAACAGTGCTTCGAAAGGAAATGAGATGGTGCAATTCCCAGCAAAATTACAACGTGCGGCAGCGTTCATTCTCTGGTAGGAAACCGACACTCTCCAGCTGATTCGCAGTTATCCAATTTCTCAACCTCAGGGGCCATCGGTTATCCCTTCTTCGCATTACAGGTCCTGCCCGTAGCAATTTCTTCATGACTTCGTCTGGAACGTCGTTCACCTGCATTTGCTCCCTGACCTACTCTTCACGCTTAGTTCCCCTAAACGTTACACTTACTGGCTTTCGTTCCGTAGATATCTGCTTTGTTTAAAGCTGGAGCAGCATAATATCCAGAAATGTGGCGCAACAAACACAAAGAGACACAACACATTTCTGGATATTATCCAGCACCACTTGCCCCTCAAGCCGTTATTCTGGAGTAGCATCATCTTCGTTAAGCACAAGGTGCTGCCTTATCCGAATGTGCTTGTATAATGCAACTCTTATATACTTTCATCTTGAGGGATGCTAGTAGCTGTTATTGATCCCGGAACAAGGTCCATCATTCTGCTTTGCCTATCAAGATTTTTATCATACTTTGCCATTCGTCCCCTAAGGTAAACAGCAACACACTGTCAGCAGTGAACGGCGGATTGTTATTCTCTGTCAACCCTTATTCTAAACGTTCCCATTCTCGGTCTGTGAATATTTCAAAGCGGTGAACTGCTTAGGAGAAAACTTCTTTCCTTACTTGTAACGGTTTCGTATGGAAATTATAAAACACTTTACATAACTAAACCTTGCCACGATGTGGAAAACAATTTTCTTGTGACTCCACATACTCTCGAAAATTTCTTTAGTTACCAGCAAACCTCACGTGCACAGATGTACAAAAATATCGTATTTATTCTTTTAAACTGAATAACGATTTATGTCTGTCTCGCTTATTTGCATATAGTGATACAACTGGCGCATAGTCCCTGTATATGACGTCCTCTCTGCATTGGATCTTGGGTGCCTTGCACTCAGATGTACGATAGTCGTGCAAAACCGCGTTACATCAGCGCTCCTAGATAATGTCCCTAACGTTATAAAGCATACGGTCGCACCATGTGCCTCAAGATGAACTCTAGGCAAAAATTCTAGAATTGTTCATAGTCACCGTCACTTTTTCGGTTCTAGTTCGCCGATTGTTTTTCTAATGAATACGATGATAACATTACGAAACTCTGGCCTTTAGTTGCTGGGCAGGTTCCACCGTGGTATTCTCCTATTTATCCT
The DNA here is from genome assembly GCA_023969395.1 of Amblyomma maculatum. Lineage (NCBI taxonomy): Eukaryota > Metazoa > Arthropoda > Arachnida > Ixodida > Ixodidae > Amblyomma > Amblyomma maculatum. The sequence goes on from JAJIZL010021316.1 coordinate 807,092, forward strand.
AAATCAACAACGTGAGCCATCAAGCGGCACATGCAGCGATCAAAAGCTGAAGATACAATAATATTAGAACAAATTATGCCCATATAGAACCACATCTCTAGCAGCAGTCCCGGTAGGTAATCACCAAGAAGAAAAGGCAAGCAGCAAGGAGGCAAAAAATTAGGCTGAAGGCGATAGCATGCATTCTTATTCCATAACGATTAGATGTAAAGGCGCGATGCACTAACCGTTACCAAACTAATACAACGTGAAACATTTCCTCCATTTCGCTGGACTGCGGTCATGTGGTTTGGTGAATGGGGTTTAACATCCCAGAGCAACTCAGGTTGTGAGAAACTGCATATTGGAGGTCCCTGGAAATTTCAGCCATGTGGGGTTCCTTAACCTGTACTTTTCGTTTTTTCGTCTCCATCGAAATGCGACCACCACGTTGAGTTTCGATTCTGCATCCTCGGGTGCAGCAGCCAAGCGCCCTAACCACAGCGCCATCGCGGCGGGGCTATTGACATTATCGCTCACCTTTGCTGTTGTGGCTGTAGGAAGAAGGAAGAGAAAATGCACGGGCCTGCATGGCTCTGTAGCTGAGCCACCTGCGCTGCCTCGTGCAGACAGAAGAGAAAACAGACAAGAAAGAAAAGGAAGGAGGAGAGAAAGATGCGCGCCGCAATAACAGCCGTCGTCCACCCCCCAAGTGGTGGCGGGTGCAATGACGGCCTACAACAGATAAACATTCGGTGGCAGGCTAGCCCCCGCCGCAAGCGGGGCTGAGGTACCTGTCCCAGCCCCGCGCTCAAGCTCCATCCTGTTTTAGAGCGCTAGCATTACTCCGTTCATTTGCGTGTTAAAAGTTGTTCCGACCCCTAGTATCTCATGTGTTCTACAGATAGCGTCACATACACGTGCGCTGCATGTTTCATCTCGCGCTGTGCTGCAAACATGGTGGTCTTCATCTCGTTCTTTGAAGTTTGGATTTCAATTTATGTGGCGTCGCCTTAGTAACGGGTAGTGCTTACGAAATAAATTCCTCAAGTGTCTTATTATAATTACGTAGGTGCCCCTCGTAATTCACGGATATTTCTCCTCACAACGTAAGTCATCAGTTTGTTCAAGGGTCTTATTATAATAACGTAGGTGCCCCTCGTAATTCACGGATACTTCTCCTCACAACGTAAGTCATCAGTTTGTTCTCACACTTGCTTCCACATCCCTCACAATGTCGGATGTCTCTCCAATTATCACTGCGTATGCGACAGCCCAATCGCCATCTAGTGGTCGTCGAGGCAGGAATTGAAGTGCCTCTTCGAAAGTCATTCTGGTCTGATGTTGTGGTTGGAACACTAGACAAAATAGAATATCGTTTGTAGTCTCTCCTGCTTCCTGGCACAGCGCACACATCTCATCTGTACTTTCTGCATTCTTTCCACCGCACTTCGCCAACATCTGGCTTTGAAAGGCAGTGCGAGTCCGACTGATTCGTCATAAAATTGCTACTGCTTGATCTCCGTCTTTTTGATGCGATACATGCTGAAGGTCGACATCTTGGCTGTCGCCTTTCTCCGCTGTGTCTGAATCACTGAAAACAGTTAAGGCAGTTTACCACGGTCCACGATTCTGCCATCCAGGTCGCATAAAGCTGGCAAAAGTCTTAAATGTTAGCTGCTAGACCACTTACTTTCTTCATCCACCTTGAGGACACTCCGGAGTGCACCTTATTAATTCAGCGCTTTTGGCCAAGACCCCATGACCCCAATGTTTCCCTTTACTGTCCCGTTAGGTTTCGATTGATGGGCGCCGAGAGCCTATCTTCGCACCTCACGTTGCCTCCTCTTAATTTAATTCCCAGAGAGCCGACGACAGACACAGCATCTTATTGGCGACAATGAGTCCAGGAACTATGACTGCCTTCCACAGGCTGCGAACCACTTCTATGCATGCTTAAGACCCACAGCAAACATGCCTTCAATAGTGCGTAATTCCGATCTCTCAAAGGTAGGGTGCCACAATTTCTTCCTCACTAGTTGTGTCAGCCCGTTAAATAGTGATTCTGACGCAGAAGTGTCTGTGAACGCAACCAAATGGTAAATCTCACCAAGTGACGGCACGAAAAAAAATACCGAAATATTACAGAATTTGTGTGGGCATTGCTATAATATGTTGCTTCCAGCCTTATACACGGCTGCTTTTACGGCTGTGTACAATCGAAATCATCGCATAATAGAACCTAAATGAAACACACCCCCCATGAAATATGTTAGTCATTTAGTGTATTGTTGCGAATTGAAAAAAAAAGGAGTGCACAAAAAAAGGTCGCATCTAGGAGATTCGAACCGCTGTTTCGGCATTTCAAAACGCTGCATTAATACATTGCTCTATAGAAGCGAAACTAAGAGCAGCTCTTAATTGCTCGATTCTTCATTTTAACCCTATTCCTACAATTTGAGACCAGGCGATGCTGCGCAGAAGATCCTACCATTGAAAAAAAAAACGAATTCATGTGCCAGTGCCCTAGTTTGGTGTCTCCTAGTTCGATGGTCTCGGCATTCTGTCTGACACGGCTACGATCTTTGTCTTTAGCGATATTGTATTTACGTAGGCAAATACGATATACGTATTTGCCTAGGTAATATTATGGAGCGGCGGAGATGAAACTTCATGAAAACAACGACGACGTTCAATGCCCAGCACGAGGAAGAGAATGTTTAGCACGACGTTTACAAATCTTTCTGAAAAGAATGGATAAAAGTTTTTTTTTTCTACGGTTAAAACATGATTAACGTGATTACTACACACCGCAAGATTGTGTTCCAATTTCACAAGAGGTGAGACCGACTGCAGCGATAGGATAGTGCTCTCATTGTCAGCCCGCTATGAAGACGAAGATATTTGCTGCTCAGCGCTTGTGCCAAGATGAGCGCAATATAAACCTGGGTATCCGCATAGACAGTGCTGGATGAGCAATCATTAATTTTCCAGTGCATGGTAATCTTATCACTATCGCCACACCGATACCTGAGAATTGAGTATTAAAAACTTTACAAAGCGCGCGAGCTAGCCATAGACAAAGCAGCAACAAAGACTGCGCTATGGCCGATAACTCACGCTCGTGAAACGCGTTTCAAGGATGCGTGAACGTCTCCAATTGTTTACTGTCCATTATGATGCACAACAGGCGACAGAAGATTCGCGTGCACTCACACGGGACTTCATTGTCACGAGGAAGCAGTCAAATGAAGTAATTGTACTTGGGACAAGTAATTCGTGAAAATCGTGAAGGACCTTTTCTGCACATTTATAGACTTTTATTGTTTCACAATCGCCTCCGCAATCAACTGTGACCACAACATAAGTGCTCTGTTCACGATCTCAAGGGTAAGTAGATGAAAATAAAATTTTAATGCTTTCGAAAACATCTTAGTTTTCGAATACAGTAAAATGAACAAAAGCAACTTCTGCGAAACATTTCTGATTGTTCCACGCTCGGATCTCCTTTTTCTTCAAGTGAATCATGGGCGTTGTAAAATCCGTGGCTTTGAATCAAATGATCTGTGCAGGTGTCACGGTGTTCCTGAAGAATAAAACAACGCAGAGCTGAAGCTTCTGGCATTTATTAGCAAAGATCGGGCAATACATCATTTAAATGTGGCCTCTCTGCAATGTCTGCAACATCATAAATACAATATTCATGTTTGTGTCAATCCTTGCTTTTTTAGCCTGGAAATATTACATTAAAACCACTAAATCCTTCATTTGTGTTTACACCTGCGTTTTTCTATATTGTAAAGGCATAAGCCCTGAAATATACCTTTTCATGCAGTGATTCTCTGCTTTCGCAGAAGCGTATGATGCATAACACATTCACAACTGAAGCCGTACGATTTCAGAGACTTTTTTCTTTAGATGAGCTGATCCTTAGTTGCGCGATATATTTCATTTCACAGGTGTTGTTAAAGATTCTGCTGAGACGCAGAACAAAATTGCTTGAGGTAAAAACGCAATCGTTGGGTTGAAAAGCGCTAAATGAACAGTGGGGCCTATGGATATGACAGAGGTAAAGTTTGTCTGCAAACTGCACGTTTTCGTGGCACTATTATATTATTGCGACAACTATTTCGTCAATGATCACAACTGATGCACTCAAGTGACTACAATAAAGGAATCTATTTGGAAAACATACTTATGTTCATGGCCAGCAGTAAAAATGACAGCTGCAACGCTGTTAAGACGTTACATTTCACAGGTACTCTATTTTTTGTAAACAATATAGCAGACATAGCGCTGTTTCTTCAAAAACCCTTTTGCAGTTCTCTGATCTAAGTTCTTTAACCATTAGCAAACTTCTCTAGATATTGCTCGTAATTGTAGGCAACTTCAGCATATGTGGCCTGGCACAAGCATAAAATTGTTTACTACACTGTTTATTAGCCCGCGGTACTATTTCAAAATTTCGATCAAACACGACTAGCCCCTTTTGCAGCGATCAGTATTAAAAATGTGGAATCAAATGGTCTACGCGGGTTTATTGTGTTTCTGCACCATGGATATTGAAGCAGAAGTTATGCTCTTCTTTAGAATGCCTTGGCCAGGAGTAGCAACTCAAATGTTTTCGTTAGAGCATTGTCCCTTTTCCCTGAAGACTTAACATTGAGGCAGTGCTAGAGCGTCTTATCCAATTGCCTGTGCAGTACATTTGCAAGGGTGCCGTTTAGACGTACGGCTTTATGATTCGTTTAAAACAATACTACTACCGTTCCTCAATTGTCTATACCATACTTTTCGAGGAGGAGCACAGCACGAGGTGGCAACCACGAAATAACAGCTGCGAACGGTATACAGGCATATTGCTTATACGAATTAGCAATGGGCTGGTGGTTTAAAATAGGTAGGTAGGGTGTAGTGTTAGTGTGAAGGCTACGAAGTATGACATCGCCCGCAAGCCAAAAGTATAGATTATAGAATTAAAATAATACTGCGTGTTCTGGGAGAAGTTTCAGCCAAGCAAAGGAGATATTACAAAACATACTCACTAGGTGAACTTGCAGGTCAAGTGTTAAATATGCATGAACGTTAACAATAATTGAGCAGTACATGTTTTATTTTCTTATTCATCATCACATCCCACATCAAAAAAGGCATCGCAACCGTTATCCATTTGGGACTTCAGTGCTTCGTGGATGATTCTTTTCCATAAACGGTTCGCTGCTTACCGGGTGATTTCGCCCAAGAAGCTGCTCGAAAATTTTTCCCAAAATACGATATACTGCCTCCTTCAGCTGTAAACCTTAATTTGGCAGGTATCCCTGAAGACGCATGGAAACTACCATCTGCTGCCGACGCAGACGGAATTGCGAGCCCCTTTTCGATGTGCGAGCTGCTGGCTGCAATTGACGATGCGAAACGGAAAACAGCGCCCGGCCTGGACAAAATTCAGTATGAGGTTTACAAGAACCTCAGTACTGCTGCACTTCCTCAACTACTAGACACCATAAACAAAGTGTGGCTTGATGGTGTCGTACCCGAGAGCTGGAAAACCGCTGTCGTGATCCCTATTCCCAAACCTGGGAAGCCTCCAACGGACCTCGCCAACTTACGACCAATCTCCTTAACATCAACGCTTTGCAAGCTCGCAGAGAAAATGCTAGCCACACGACTTTCTTGGTGGCTTGAACAGCACGGTTTTTATCACCCTGCTCAAATTAGATTTCGTCCATACATAGGTACGGAGGACGGGTTGGCTGTCTTGGCATCAGCAGTTCTGTCATCTACCCACAGTCGCAATGTACGTACCATATTAGCAATGGATGTTGCAAAGGCATATGACAACATCAGTCATGCTGCAATAATGAATGCCATTGACATGCTTCATCTCCCTCCGAGAGTACGCACTTTTGTCGCATCATTTTTGGACGGAAGAAAATTTGCAATACGCCTCAGCGGTGACACTGTTGGTTCATTCGTTTCACTACGTGGCGTGCCCCAAGGATCAGTATTGTCTCCGATGTTATTCAATATTACTTTCATCCCATTGGCGTGGCGCTTACATGATATCCCTGAAATCAAGTTTTTGCAGTACGCAGATGATATCACGGTATGGAGCACTCACCATGATCTTCTCACTCAAGAGGCCGCCCTTCAGTCAGCATTAGACGCAACCTCTGATTACGCATCCTCCATTGGCCTTCAACTTTCTGTGGGTAAAACTTCATGCACGTCAGTCGCCAACCGCTGGGGACGCCGTAAACTTGCCTCAAATCCAATTCGTCTCTCTCTATCAGGCACGCCAATACAAGAAATTTCGAGCCTGAAAATTCTGGGCTTAACAATTCAACAATCAGGATCAGCGACTGCTTGGCTCTCTCATGCAAAAAAGCAAGCAAGCAAGCAACTATAAGTTTAATAAGAAGGATTGCACCTAAAACGGGTGGCGCTGGCTCGTCTGTTGCACGCCAGTTAGTGAGGGCGGTTCTGCAGCCCCGTATTGTTTACCAGGCACAGTTCCAGCATCTTACAAGGGCAAAATGGGATCGCCTTGAAGCCGTAAATTGAGAGGCTATGAGGACCATAACATGCCTTCCACGAATCACACCGGTCGTAGCGTTACAGGAGAATGCGCAGCTCAACACCATTGATGAATTGGTGCAGCAGCGCCGTGATGCTCGCAGACTCAAGGCCACTTTGTCACATTCCACGCAAGCACTGAGGGCGTATGCAACGTTCCACATTATTCTTCAGCCACCTGTGCCAGTTCTCCCTCCCTGGAAATTTATACAGTTAGGAGACAAGCCAACCGACATCCGCAGACCGACGTCTGCCAACTCTGCATCGTTGCTACGCCAGAGATTTAAAGAGCAAGATACTAACCTGCCTCAAGATTCCATAGTAGTGTACGTAGATGGAAGCCTGCAAGGCTGTGAAGCCAAAACGGCAATCTACTGTCCACGGAGACCTAGCCTGAATCGGACAACTACGTTTCAGCTTTCGGAACCACTTACATCTTTCTGCGCTGAGCTTCTGGCAGTTCAGGAGGCACTCTGCTCCGTGACTTCTATAACCATGCTCCCTACAGCCCACATTGTCATCAGCATTGACGCACTTCAAGCAGTACGTCTGCTCCGACGTGTCAGCCGCTGCCCTAAAATTTGCCAGGACATTCACCAGCTTGCAGCGCGCATCCCACAATCAATACGCATTGAGTGGGTCTCACGGGATCTGCTGCCTTCCCAAAGTCAAGCTGATTTTGCAACCCGCCTCGTTAACCAAGACTCATCAATCCCACGGCTTCTCGAAGTCGACGACGCTACCCTCCTTTTGTCAAGAAAGGAGCACCTCCGGCGCCGCACACGTGCACTTATCCCTCCGTGTGCGATATCCCTTCCCCGCGGTCTCACCCGTGCAGAGGAGGTTGCGCTTAGAAGGATCCGGGTCGGTGTTGCCCTTACACCAGCTGTAACTAGGACGGGGTCATACTTCCAACACATATCCTCGCCCAGGATGCCCGATCTGTAACAACGAAGATGTCGAGGCCGACATCCACCACTTGCTGTGGGACTGCCCAGCACTCAAGCCAACACGAATCCGGCACCTGAGCATAGCTGGCCTTTCAGCAACCAATCCTGCTTCATACGTCCCTTGGACGCAGGGACCTCATCATCGCTCATTTCTGGACTTCATAAAATCAGCCAACCTTTTTTCCATTCATTTAATCATCTATTCATCCTTCATCTCATAACCTACTGATGCCCTGAGGCAATAAATATCGACTTAAAAAAAAGCCAGGAGGTGACCTATTCTCCGCCATCGGAAACGTCGGCAGAAATGGGGATGCCGCCTCACCATGTCAAAAGACCCCAGGATGGTATCCACTGAAAAGGCACCCAGACCCGGACTGGAGGCTTTTAACATTCTGTCATAAAGGCTGCACAACTGCCCTTTTAAGCAATGACAGACCCTTGTTGCAGGAAAAATACCAATGGATTCTCAGGTCATGTATAAACGGTTTCATTCAGCATAGGTCTGATGGCTAGGCGTCCAACGTCTTCAAACCAGGCACAAACACAGCTTCTGTTTGCTTTGCCAAGAGGCACTCCTGCAAACGGCAACGGTCTTAGAATGCTGCAGTGGAACCACCCATCGTCCGCGCTTATTCGAAGAAAGCTGGTAAGCTGATCCACCCTATGTTCTTACGTGCCATTCTCGCGTTTACGAAAGCAAGCAAAGAGTGCAAGACAGAAAACGACGAGTTCGTGCAGCACTTATAAATCTTTAACTGTCGTGATTGCAATTACTGGCTCCAGTCTTTGCGTCAGAAATGCCCAATTGGTGCTTGCAAAAAGAGAAGTTAATTTCTGTAGTGTCCAATAACGGTATTTGTTCAGTGTTTCTTTGGTTAAAGGCCCACTATCCACCCTCCGGTGGAAAATACTTTCTTCCCCGATGGCTGTGAGACTTCGCTCCCAGAACGCAAGGCCGCAAAATGTTTTTGAAGAGTAATTAATAACGCATTTACAGCCACCACAATCACCCGATTCTGCCGTGTTTCTCTCCTCCTGTTCCCTTTCAAAGGTATTTTCACTCGCCTGCACGGTCGTCCAGCCTCCTTAACACAAATTGCCCTTCCTCCTCCGCGTTTGGCGGTAGGTGGGGCGTGGTACTCTGCGTGCGCGAAAAAAAAAAGAAATGGGCGAGGGAGCTCGCGTCACTGCATTCAGTGCGGCCGTGGCGAGAGAAAAGCGCGCAGCTAGCGGTGGACACAATTAGCGGTGTATTCCCATCCTTCACCCGTCAGACAGCGAGACGGACCAATAGATGTCGTTTTCTACTTCGACGTCAGCCATGCGGCTCGTAGAGAATGGGTAAGCTGGTTTCTCGAAGAGGCGGATGAGAGAGCTTTGATTTCTATTTTTGCTGCTTTGCGGCGCGCGTGTCGCTGTAGCATTTTGCACAGACTATCCCCGGTACCTGATCGATGCGCTGGGCTTCTTTGCTTAAATGGTCCTTCCCTGGACTTATGCTCACCTACAATGTCTGTTCGCTTATTTTTCTTTGCAGTACACCGCAATGCGTGCATATGCCAGTTCCGTCCATGTTGCAGATATGTTGCAGCAGGAGCTGTTATATGCGCATTCTTCCCTGAGACCTCCAGAAGATGTAGATATCCTTGGCTCAGTACGATCGTTTGTGCCAGCTTGCCACAAACAGAAGAGATCTGAGAAGCACCGTTTCCAAGGCTCATTTTGACTGCCTCCTGAGCGTTGGTGTTCGTGAAAAAAAAAATATTACTTGCAGATTGCTCTGTTACCCGCTCAGCATCTAAAAAAGTCGATCATCGCTTCATCAAGCTCTTCCCCGAAGGCCAGCTGTTCGTTGTTCATACCTCTCTAAAGCAATTTTTGCCGCTTCCCTGTCGTGGCAAGGCACTAATAGTGGATCTTCATTTCGCGAGCAATTTTTCTATAAAACAGGAATTGCTCTGTAGTTTGCAAACGTTTTCTCCATTATTCTGGAGCCGCTGAAAAATTCGCAATTTCCTTCTGAATTGTGTAGCTGTCACAAGTGGTGGGTGCAGAAGCAAGCAGGAGTCGTGAACTGTTCAGTGGCAGGTTGAGGAATGATTGTCGGCTCTATATTTCGGTAAAATGTTTCCATCTCTTTATATATTTTTTTATAACACGGATGGCAAAATCGCTCTTGTCTTTCCCTTATTCCACTTCTACTCTGCCCTTCCCTTTTACTACACCTGCAGATTATTTCTACTCGCACCAGTAGTCATTTACACAAATTGTTGTCATCGCAGCAAAACGTTCTTCACCGTTTCGAGCAAACTAATGTCCCCCTCCCGTCATCTTACCGTTCACATCCATCAAGTAGTAAAGGCGGCGGAAACCGTTATATTATTTGAAATCAGTTGCCAGTGGTGTTCGCGGATGCATCTTCTCAACGATCGAACATTTGCGTCGTGGAAGCTTCTCGAGCTCAAACGACGTTGATAGAGAATATTTTTAGTGTGGGCGTAGTGTAGAACGTCTTAGTAAATTAGTCACTTCCGCCCAAAACGCGAGCTGGCGACATTTCAGGTGAGGACATTAGAGAGATTCAGCACACCATGATCCGCGATCTGCTACCGTGATCCGCTACCGCGCGTTCCATTGCACATGCCCAGATAACTTTGATGCCGATAGATGGCGCCACGTGTTTGATGTCGCCACATTGACCTGCCGCATCGGAACCAATCAGCTTGTGCACCCCGCCCACCAGTGGCAGAGGGTCATGGTGGCGGATCGCGGATCACGGTATCCTAAATCTCTCTATTATCTCAAGATTTTATGGTTTCTGAACTATAAGGCAAATAAGCATAATTTTGAGTATGCCATAAGAGTTGGGGTAGTTTGTCCCTGCTTTCATATTGCGTACACAAAGATTCTATGCCTTCAATATTTAGCGGTACTGTTCTCATGATGGAAACTTCATAAGGATAGGCATGTTCACTATGCCCTTTGAGGTGCAAAATTGACAATTATATGAGCAGAGCTCATACATTGCAGGCTGATGTCGTTTTTTTCAATATCTGAGGAGAAAGCTAAGGAAATATTGTCGAGTTGAGTCCCTGTTTGAGTTGGTAATTATATGTCTGGCAAGATAGCAAATAATAACGTTAATATCAGTGCATTTCGTGGGGATTCAAACGATTATTTATTTGTCTTGCAACATCCAATTGTTGCTTTCTCCATTATACGGTTCTGATGCCATGATAAAAACTCTCCATGCCAACAGTGACTCACTTTAGCTAAGGGAAGCAAAGAAGAACCGAAATATTTCACATAGTGACCTCCACATCTTACGTTGTACCTAAATATACGAAGCGACCTTGATTGGATAGCTCAGAGTTTATTCGCTTACAAAGTGCGTGGCACGTTAGGCATTGAGAAGCCAGTCAAGTAAAAGATACTAAGGTCACAAACCAATTTCGAAATACGTACAGTTTAACTATATGCCTGTTTTCGAAACGTTCATGCTCTCTTAGTGCACAAGGCTCGCTTTCAAAGAGTCGCTTGAAATGTCCACTGGGTAATTTCTTCCCAAGTACTGTAATGTAGCAATATCTTTTTATGTGGCCTTAAGACGAGATTGTGCAGCAAATTTTGATGTGAATGATTGGGCCGTAATATATCTTTTACTTCAGCATCGCTAACCTGCCTTTAGGTACAACATTTTCCTTTACGAACGCAGTAATGCTTGATTGCACGAGGCCCGAGTGAAGCAGCGGTTAACTTGGGTGCTAACACAACGTCGATACGTTTTCTCTCACTTAAACTGAGTTGAAATTCCCAAAATTTTGTTCACTACATTTAGATATGTATTGTACGGTTAAGTATAAATTTGCATCCGGATGTAGTTAACGTACAGTAGAACGGCGAGTGAGTCGGTCAGACATGATGATATGTAGTTAGTGCTTTATGCCCTTTCAAGGCGAAAACTTAAGATTAACATGACGTCACAAACAGAATCAATCAGCCGAGATTACCAATGACACATTCGCAGCTGTACTGGGTTCGAGGAAATTTATCAAAATTGGGTCATAAATTAAAATTACACAGTCCATGTAAATGATTCGTCTTCCAGTTTCCAGACTTTCGGCAAGATTGAGGAGAAGCCCTTCGGAAAACATAGGAGCAGAGCCCCGTACCTCTCCTCTCCTGCGAAGTTGGTAACGAGCCATTCAAAAGATCAAAGGGATGGAAATTCAAGACGCAGGTTAAACCTGGATAGTTTAGAGGACTTCCAATAACACAAAGTGCACATTAAAAAGGCATGGCTAAGATCAACTGAATTATTCCCTGTTCAAGGTTTATTCGAATGATTGGTAAAGACCACTTGTTCTATACGACGCCAAAGGGTATGAAAAACGAGGTCAAAATTATTCAGACGCTAGCTTATATATCTAATCTAGAAGCAGGCAGGGTACTGAGTGTCATCTTAAGAGTACATTGTCCTTTCCAGAATACAGCATCTCAAATGGTGACATTTTTAAGTAAGAACGAAGTAATTGATGTTTACCTGTGCATGGTGCGAACTCGAAGGCTGGCTGCTTATCACTGACCAATCGTCTTGTATACTGTGAGTAGGTTGTGAGGTTCCTTCGGATTGTGCCTGAAAAATCACAAAACCAGAAAAATGTCCTAATTTACACTTATTTCTTCCAAAGATTGCATCAAAAAATGAACAAAGCAAGCAATTCTGCTCGAATTCTCTATCGGCCATAAACAGAATACATTTTCACACGAAAGTGCACGAGCGTCTATTTTTGGCCTGTACATAATGACGTTGCCAGTATGTATTGATCAACGTTTGAGAAATTCTGGAAGACAACAGCATGATTCGTTTACTTTCATTCGTAACCATTCTGCAAACCTGAAAATACTTAGGTAAAATACGAGTCTTTAAAGTAAACCCGGCTCATGAAACCGCCCTTCCAGCCAACATTTTTGCTATAAAAACAAAATGGCGGGACTCTGCAGTTGCTATTTTTCTATATCCTCAAAAACCTCGCTTAACCTTCATTTAACGAGTTTATATAAAGCCCGACTAACTGGACATGGGAGTAGAATATGAAAAAAGAAGGATTCCAATTCAAACTATTCTAATGGGGACATGTCTGCAAAAACAAACTCGGTCCACATCTCACTAGAAGCGCTGCAACTAGGAGTAATGCTTCATTCCGCATGACAGGCTGTGACAAGCTGCCTCACGTATACAGTGGAGGTTACGGAATTTCCTGCTTCACATGTAGAACGGAACTTACGGGATCTACCCGCTCCTCCGAGCGTGCTTCGACATGATGCTCGGGGCCGCGACCACGTGTCCTTGACGCGGCCTTAGCGCAGCCAGCCGAGAGTATAAAAACGCATACTGCAGAACGCCCGCGGCAGCGCGCTCTGAGAAGATTCAGTCTTCCGGGCCTCTCTCGCGGCCGCTCTAGAAAATAGTTATTTTTTGCCACCTCTGTTGTCTAGCATTCCGCCAAAACAGTTTCAAAATCACTAAAAATCCGCTAAATATTTACAAAAAACCTCCAAAATTACCATTAATATGTACTGTGGTGCCAGATGTGTAACTCAGTGGAGTGAAACCTCTGCATGGCTTAAAAATGGATAGAAACTTATCCTTCTTTGTCACAGCTTTCAGCAAAACCAGAATTTCGACCGCCGTCGTAAGTATCTAGCCTCTGCTCGTTCGTGCTTCATAAGCAGCCTCCAAGATAAGCTGGCAAATTGTATCCAATATTTACGTGGCTGATAGAAGAGAACGTTCTCTTCTAGTGTTCATTCGCACTATTTTAGCACGTCATTAACTGCCAGAATCTGGGCGGTTCGCAATACGCAGCACTGTTCGTGCCTTTCAATAAACTTTTTTCCCTGTAATTAATACTGATGCAAGAAACACTGACAAAATAGGCCGTGAGGCTACCGTTCTTAAGCTCAGTGGGGAATAAATTGTTCAAAACAACAATATAAAATATTTCACAGATTTATTTTAAGCATTTGGAAATGTCAATTACAAGGGTATATCAATCACACTGCTAGGTAACTGCAGGAAGTTCGGCTGGCTAAAAGATATTTCAACTTTCGCGTTGAGTCGCCTATCGCCACGCGCCTCGCAGGTTCGACGGACGGGTCAATGCATGGATGGGAATATTTCACACCCTAGAGCAGCCAAGTTCTGAACGGCACCAGCTGCAAAGAGCATCGGGATCACCACCTCAAAGCGTATCATATAATTATCTGCGCCATCGAAATTGACCGCATCACGGACGACCAGACGGCTGTCGCTGTTTGAGATCACCCCCACAGTTCTTCGCACATAACTTGCAGGAATATTTTAAGCAGAGGCGAATGACAGAACTTAACATCCACTAAATATCCACTGTAAAACCTGAAATCCAACAAAACAACAGTACTTGCCAAATAAATATTCGTAATCCGCTAAAAAAAACGCTACCCGCTAGATGCAAGTTGTTCCCGCCAAGGCACAAAAACAAGACGAGAAATTTAGCGAGAAATGCGCTAATATCTCAACAATTTCGCCAAGCGCGCGATCAACTCATCGTTCCCCCATCTGCAAGGCCGCCGCTACCGATCAACTCTGCGACGTCGACTCCTCATCTAACAAGAAAGCCGTGAGAGTACCTTTTTGCCATAGACTGTTGGTTAATTAAGTATTGTTGTCTCTTTTGTTTTAAATTTTAATCTGACTTAGTATTTTACGCTGTGTTTTCTACGTAGCCCTTGCCCATACTTATTATATCTGGAATACTTGCTTTGTTAATTTTATAGTCTTCCTTTATCGCAGTGTTTTGTTCATTGTCGGGTTTTCCTCTTGTCATTTACCGAGTCGTCTTTTATCACTATCGTGCCGAGCTGCTTTACTTTTTTTTATTTTATGCAGTTTAATTTAGACTATTCTCTAAAAATATTCAATTGTTTGTAAAAAAAAGTGACCGTCTTCTTATTCCTCAATCAGATACCGACACTCGTACTTCACGGGTTGACCGCCTAACGTTTAACTGTGTTCTCAAACCTCAAAGAGGGACGACGGGTAACCGTAAAAGGGAACCCGCGCCTCTGTTGACCGTAAGTGCGGGGTTTTGTGATACAGGCGAAGGCTCACGTATTTGCGGGTTTGCTTTAGCCAGACATAAAATGCGCGTTTGTAAACAGTGGTTGGTGTAGAAGAAAAGAAAATTCATTTCGATAACGGCTGTCATTGGATAATTTCCCGAGATCAGCAACATACAATAATGGTAATGTCGCAAATAGAAGAATGCAATTAAAGGCAGCGCCTGTTAGCCGCCGACTACGCGCCTTTCGCCACGATGTTTTCGCCACTGCCGAGAGGGGCAGAAGCAGGTGCCCAGTGGTACAGTGCCAATCAGGGCGGGTCCAACATGGGCAAGGGTGAACCTGAGTGCTTGACGTTCTCTGCTTGCGCTATCATTGCGATAGCGCCTTAAAGCTGAGACGAATTGGCCGCGCCTTATTCACAGAGGAGTATATATCGACGAAGCTCAGTATATTGTTTACAGAATGGTTATGACTCTCCACCAAAAATTTCAGTGATAGTTCTTTTGCTAGCTCGCTACTTTTAAGGCTGCAGCCAACAGGCTATATCATCCTAGGCCCTGTTGATGTGCAAGATTTGTAGAGAGGTTGGGAACAAATTTTCTGCGACCATGAAGACCCAGGTCAAGGTGGAACAGGGCACTCAGGCAAAGGGGAGAAAGGCTGCGTCTAATTTTCATTCATTCTGCAACAGAGGAACTATCCCGCATGGCATGGACCTGCTGCCCAGCTGGTAGCGACAAACACAAGAAAATGTCAAACGAAGTGTAACCCGATAGCGTGTTTGTCATCAAAATTCACATTGTGCAACTCAACTCACGTATCGCAGTTTCTGTTATGCCGCACCAAATCATTTTACGTCGGCAATAAATTATTGTTGTGTATTCCCATAATTTCTTTTATAAGCATTCAAAAGTTGTCACAACAATAATCAACAGTTTTGATGGCAATAACTATTTCTTATCCGGTGGTGCAACCCAATCCTGAAACCTCAACTGTGAGCCGTCTCATAATGAATAGGCTTGTGGAAGAGACTTTTTTATTGTAGAAGAGGCCAAATACGGGTTGGTTAGTACATGCTTAAGCAGTGAGTAAAACAGCGCTAGGTAAGACGGGACACGTGAGAGACAGTCAGAGCATGTGTCTGTCGTTCACGTGTACCGTCATACCTCGCTCTTTACTCGATTTTACATTATTGTACCGCGGCCAACACATGCGCAACAGGTACGTTGGAAGCGTGAAAGATGCTGAGATCTAGCGACGAGTAAAATTGGAATACCAAGCATGAATGTTAAGCGGCTTGAAAATCCTCAGCATTTCATACATATAATGATAAATACACTAGTTGGGTGCCTCCTTTCTAAACTGTGTCCTTCCAAAAATGAGACTGACATTTTGTTACCTTAATATTTAGTTCTGAAGTAGAACAAAAAATTAATCAACGTGCACACCATTTCTGACGAGAACTTTCCAAAACTACACAGTTAGTTACAATCAGTAAAATTTCTAGCATCATAGTTACGGGAGGAGAAGTTGACAATGTTGTATTAGGTTACTCGAAGGCCTTCTACAGAGTGCCTTATTATAACTTGATCGCAAAAATGATAATGCTTGGCATGCCAAGTAAACATACACATCGGGTATCTTCTTATCTGTCAAAGTGCTAACAGTGCTTCCTCATTAGGTGTTCATTCTGGCGTTCCTCAGGATTCGGTTTTAGGGTCTACACTATTTATTATTTACATAAATGATCTTGTTGTACCCCCGGAATCTATGGTTTGATTATTTCTTGATGAATTTATAATTAATAAAGGTATTAAATTTCATTATCACTAAATATCTCTCAATGAAAATTCGCAGTTTTTGGATTAATGGCACAATTATTGGGCAATGGCCATCAATGTTGAGAAAACGTTTGCACTTCGCAGCACAAACAGAATTATTCAATTTGAATTTCAGTAAGAAAAAAAAAAACAGAAACCTACTAGGAAGGGAAATGGTTGGAAATACTTTGTCATACCCATTAAATCTAGATTAACATTAACAAAGCATGTTTATAGTTTATAAGCTGCAGTACATAAAACGCTTGGGTTTTTAAAGCGTCACATTGTACCATGCCAAAACTCGTAAAAGCAAAAGATATCGAAAACATGTTATCAGACCCATACTTTAATAAGCCTGCTCTGCATGGGACCAATATTGGTCCAATAATATTCAAAACTTTCAGAGTATTCAACGTTTAGCAGCTCGTTTCATTTATAATCGACACAGGCGACGAAACTCACCTTCATCCATGATTATTATTCACCTTCCTTCACTAACCGAAAAGTGAAAGAAAACCTAACTACTAATTCTACAGTTTTCCAGACTTTGCATTACTCCTAAACCCTACCTAAAAATTCCTCCAGGCCCTCTAGCTATAAGCATTGTCTTGCCTTATCACCTACATTTGCGCGAACTATATGCACAAATTTTCTTTTTTTTTTTCACTATATATCGCACCCTGGAACGCCCTACCGACTAAGTCGCTGTATTTATCGCTTCCCAATTGAAGTGTGGTATGATTTCTATGCGTTACTTCCTTCTGTTATCAGTTCAATGCTGAGTGACATTCCCTGTTTTTTAATGCTTTTGAACTGTAAAACATTGATTTTAGTTGACCTCGTCGGCTTGGTGATATTTTGCCTCCAGTACCGCTTAAATAAATAAATAATCATCTTTCAGGCAGCAGCACAGTTTAACTATTTCAATGAGAACAGGTTTCAAAGACCAGCTTACATGGCGTAATTATATAAAACTATATTAGCCAAGATAAACACTGGAAACTCTCCACAGCACTCCTTTCATTGCTATAGGTTTAGCCGTTAGGCGCTCGTTCCTGGTTTGAGCGGGACATCACTGTCGTGGCCTTTGACGGCACCGTACGGCCATAAGAGCACCGTCCATGAGTCACCATGGTTAGCCGGAACACAGGTATTTCAAATAGTGTGATGAATAATGGAGTTGGTATCCAGATGTTCTCTTTAACAAAATCACGTCCTTCACCTACAGGCGGACCCTGAGTATTCGCGGGATATGATGCCTCAGGTGGCTACGTTTTTGCAAGTGTCAAAGTTCAAAGTGAGGCAAAGATTCTTCCCGACCTCGGTCAGCCTTCCATGGTAATACGAAACGCTGGCGTGTCTGCCAGTCAGGTCGTAAGCATCCCGTGCAGCGCAATAGCCTCAGTGAAATCGAGACTGATCTCAGCAATGCAGGATTCAGTGTACACATCAGGAGAAACAAGAGCTGCTGACCATTAATGTGCAAAAGCCTTCCATTCATCTCCGTCGTCATTCCTTTCAGTGCAGTGGCGACCCGCAAATTTCTTGTACAGACCCTCTTTTGGGAACCAGATGTTGGTGGAGTGAATAGAACATATTTCTCTTCATTTTTCTGACCCTTAGAATTCCCCACCACAGCAAAGTAGCAGGAAAGGAGTGTAACTTAAGTAACCATTCTGTATGAGAAATATTGCTTCCTGTGTAACTGTACAGGGTCATCCACTTCTAACTATAACCCTGTAACTGCTTTGAAAGCAACATTTCGTCCGACGCAGACACATATTGATGCAAATCGATCCATGACCACAGGGAGCCAGACATGCTACCTCACACGACCTATTACTTAGCTTTATTGCTTTGCTGAGCCGGAAGCGATGACGCTTTAAAAGCAGTAGCATGTTACAGCTAGAAGTGGATGAGGCTGTAAATGCCTAAAATAACCTCTAAAATTGCTTTCCTCAAAAACGTTTCAAATCAGACACACGTCAAAGGCACTCAATATTCGCATTTTCGAGTTTTGTACTCGTCCACATTTTTATATGAGGGGCCTACAGGAACTAATTGGCGCTACCCCGTCATAATGTGTTTCGCCACATGCAGTACATACAGCAAGTTTCGCCGCATGTGTACTGCTAAGAGATCTGAAGTACTTACTTGTTGACACGAAGGATGCTCCTCATCTGGATCATTAATAGCAAGCTCGTTAAAGCAGTCCGTTATGGCAGCGACATCCACATCTTCAGAACACCGGACCTAAACATGAACATGGTAATCACTTATTTATTCAACGCACATATTATCGCCGTGGCAGAGGATCAGAGAAGCACAAGATCTTTTTTTTCTCGCGAGCAGATTTTTACGTTTTTCCTTCTTACGTAGGCCCTACTTTTGTATTGAGCGTTTACTTATAATACTTTTTGCGCCAGCCATGTTGCTATAACATCTGCCTTCCCTTAGCTTGTACCTTGACGTATGCCACTTATTTTTAAGAATGACAAATTCACTGTTACTGTCAAAAGAGTGGTGATCTATGCGCTAGTGTATTAGAGTTTGCCATTTGTGTCTACTGTACTCGGCTTCAGTTACGTACTTCGAATTGCTTTCACCACACACTTGTGGTATAGATAGTTCGGGAGGTGCCTGGGTAAGAGGTGGCCAGAG
This sequence comes from Amblyomma maculatum, assembly GCA_023969395.1. Classification (NCBI taxonomy): domain Eukaryota; kingdom Metazoa; phylum Arthropoda; class Arachnida; order Ixodida; family Ixodidae; genus Amblyomma; species Amblyomma maculatum. The sequence goes on from JAJIZL010021316.1 coordinate 826,188, forward strand.
GAACTTTCGAGATCGCTTGAAGGAATATTTGCAGGTTCGGTAAGTGAAAATTGGTATGTAGTTGAAGGGTGGATGCTCGCAGGTGCAAGCTACTTCACCCTTCACCCTTCAACCATATATCATTATATTTGTTGAGCTGGAGGCTTCACACAAGTATTAAAACAATGTTCACATTTTGAGAATATGCTAACCTGTACCACATACTCCCGGTGTGCCCAAAATACTTCCATCCTTCAGATTTGCTGCACCTGATTCCTGCCCAGTGAGAAACCTCATTGCACTGAACCAACTCGGTCAGATGTCCGTGTCGTAAGAAAAACTAGGAAGTTGTCGAGCTTCTTTGGCTCATGGCTACTTAATGGGCAGTATTCTTATCGCCCCGAGAGCCTATTACTATATTGTTGACAAAAATAAAGTTGACCCTCTTTCCCGTGCGAAACTGGGCGGTATGACGGTTAAGAAACATTAAGAAATAACCACAGTAGCCAGAGAGACTACGGTGTTCATTTCCTTCCTGCAAACTAATCTACATACCCAACTCACTTATTGCGAAAAACCAGTTTATGTGCTGTTCGATATTAGAGCACGCCGAAGGGTTGGTTAAGCTCTAGGCATTAAAAAATATTAAGTGCGCAACCGTTTCTTCATTTTTCTTATTGTTCTTTGTTGCGCTGTTTGTTACATATGATTCTAAGCTGTGTCCTTGTCGAGTATGATGGGATCAAAGTTTGTCTTTCCAAGCGCTGAAATTTCATGCAAAGATCTAATGTCTGTGAAACTAAATTGAAACACCCCTTTCTCTATTAGTGCGAGAAACATTTGGATGAGGTGCCATTTGGGAAAATTGTTTTCTTTTCAGACAATTTTGCACCAATATGAAAATTGCTGTAAGCACAAGGGGGATCATTCTATGCAATGTCGTGCCCAAGCAAGCAGCCGAATACCACTCAGAAATACTTTAAGCTTCTATAGCTAACACCCACTTTGCAAGCCCCAGTGCTACTCCGCTATGCTGCGGCGCATCGCAAAAGGCCTTCGGCGACATCATGTTGAGGCACGCCAGCAAAATTCCAGTCACCCTGGTACCGGTCCTCTAGCGGGGAAATGCCATCGTGCTGATCAAGATTCGAAGCGAGTGATCAGACACTCGCTGATTGCATATCTCTAGCCACAGTGAAGTACCCCCCTCCAGATTGAAGAATTTCAGGGGAAACGGTTTTCCATGCTATATAAGCGACATCACTGCTACTAAAGATCGAGACATTAACGAGTGTTCGTACTGTGCAGTGATGTTCGCAAAGGGGGGGACACGTCGTAGTCTCCCCGACCGTCGCTGTGTCGCTACAGTACTCTACTGCTAACAGCCTTCGGCGCCTGTGTCGAACTAGTGCTGCAAACAATACCCTGTCAAAAACTAGTGTATAAAAACGCGTTTGTTCATCTAAGCGACAATGACTCGGTTTCATGCCTACCGCCAAGGGAGCACGCGATTCTCGATCACGATGCTGGTGACGAGAGCTGTGGGTCCAACATCTCTTCCCAACCCTCGTAAGAAGCGGCCGAATGCCTCAGGTACCAATATAACGCAACACTGGAAGAAAGCGGTTGGGTCTGCCAGGCGTGACCATGCAACTGGCTGGCATCTATGATCTCGCAACAGCGGACAGAAGCTGCGGATCAACCGGCGTCAGACGCCTCGGCGCGGATGGTACCTTAAAGTTTCCCTCAAACGTCAGACCTGCTCTGATCCATGTTATGATAGCTTAGAAACAGATATGGTGCAGCATTTTGTTAACGTTACGTATTTAAAACTAGTGAGCGAACAACAAGCATATCTTCAAGGGAAAACGGCGAGGACAAAGTGCTGTGCTCGCGTGTGGAATGTGTGGAACGCGAGGACGACAAAGTGTGGGTCTGGAACTAGTGTTGTTCACCTCGACCTGCATTTTACGGAGGAGCCGCCGGATCTAGTTGGGCACCGCCTATGTTTTGTCAATTTTCTCCCCCTGGACTCCGAAGCCGTCACCTATGTTTCGTTCTTGTGCGTCCCACCAGTCCCTGATGGTCAGTACATCGCTACTCCAGCCCTTGTACCTCTCGCACAGAACGTTGCTCTTGCGCATACAGTGGCCACGACGTTTGCCAATCAAGTGGCCCTACCAATCCTCAACAGCCGCTTCTCCAAGGCATGTCGTTCGCCACGCTGTGCCCTGCTTCAAATTCGTTGTATCAGCTGTTACAGGCTTCATACCCCCGCGGCAAACCGCCACGTGTCAGACGTCCCACCATATGATAGCTCCTGACCTTTTACCAGCACAAATTCACGACCTCAGACGTCTTCTTTGCTCTTTTCATGAGATCTTTGACTTCGATAACCGCCCTTTGGCTCGGATCTCTGTAGTTACGCATCGCGTGAACACCGGCGACGCCGTTCCTATTCAAAGACGTTCGTATAGACTTTCCAGTACATAAAGCAACATAATTCAACTGGAGGTGGCCAAGATGCTTATAAAGACGTCAGAAAGCCCTAGTCGACCCCATGGGCCTCACCAGTTATCCTTATTAAAAAAGACGGGAGTTGGCGCTTCTTTGTTGATTACCGGCACCTCAATGGCATCACGAAAAAGGACGTGTATCCTCTCCCAAGAATAGATAAAGCTTGGGATTGCCTTTACGGAGCGAAATGTTTCTCTTCCATCGATCTTCAATCCGGGTACTGGCAAATTGCTATCGACGACAAAGACCGTGAAAAGACCGCATTCGTCACACCGCAAGGTTCATACTAGTTCATGCCGTTCGGTGTCATGCCGTTCGGTGTCTGCAGTGCACCAGCTACCTTCGAGCGAATGATGGACTCTGCTTCGAGGCTTTAAATGGGCTACATGCCTGTGTTACATCGACGACGTTGTAGTTTTCTCCTCCAAATTTTCCGCGCACCTCGAAAGACTGACGAGCATTCTTTGCGTCTTCCATACAGCCGGGTCGCAGCTCAACGCGTCGAAATGCCAATTCGGACACCGCCAACTCAGAATCCTTGGGCGTCTTGTTGATGGTTCTGGTGTCCGAAAAGATCCTGCTAAACTTCAAGCTGTCAATGACTTCGCTCTGCCTCGATCGTCTACGGATGTATGAAGCTTTTCGGCTTGTGTTTCAATTTCCGAAGCTTCATAAAAAAATTTGCTTCCATCGCCCGTCCCCTCACTAACCTCCTTAAGAAAGACACCCCTTTTACCTAGGGCCCTGCAAAAAAACCACTTAATTTCTTCACTGAATTACTTGCTCACCTCACCATCTGTATTGACCCATTTCAACACGTCGACTCCAACAGACATTCGCACAGATACTAGAGGATATGGCGTCGGCGCCATGCTCGCCCAACGTCACCGATGTCAAGGCCGCGTCACCGCATATGCCAGCCGCCTTCTTTCCTCTGCCGAGCGCAATTACTCCATTTCAGAGCGCGAGTGCCTAGCCCTTGCATGGTCCGTGTCTATATTTAGACCTTACCTGTTTGGTCGTCCTTTCTCGGTTGTGACTGACCACAAACCACTTTGTTTGCTATCTTCATTGAAGGACCCTACAAGCCGGCTTGGTCGTTGGGTATTGCACCTCCAAGAGTATTCTTACATCATTGTCTACAAGTCAGGGTGTGTACCCTGTGAAACCACTAGATCCTGCAGACAATGACATCTGCCCCCTAACTTGTTCGCTATTTCTTATCTGCTTAACATCGCGGACGAGCAGCGGCAATACTCCTTCTTGCGTCCACTAATCCATCGCCTCAGCGATGCCACCTCAGACCCTACACTTTAACTCTTTGTTCGTCGGGACGACATCTTCCACCACCGCAAGCTTCCCCTTGATGGATTTCCGCTCCTGGTCGTCGTTCCCCAGCGTCTTGTCCTCTCGGAACTACATGGCCTGCCCACCGCAGGTCACCTCAATGTCTCACGAACGTACGATCGGGTCTGACGCCGCTTCTTTTGGCCCAGTCTAATAGTAGCGTTCGGCGTTACGTTGCCAGCTGCGACATCTGTCAACGCAGGAAGCGCCCATCCACATTGCCTGCCGGTCTTCTGCAGCCTATCGACGTACCCCTAGAACCCTTCCATCGTGTAGGACTAGACCTCCTTGGGCCTTTTCCTAGGTTCAGTTCAGGCAACCGCTGGATCGCTGTTGCGACTGACTACACCACCGAATACGTTATCATGCGGGCATATCCAACCCGCTACGCCGCCGATGTGGCCGATTTCCTGTTACAAAATATCATCCTTCGCCACAGTGCTCCACGCCAATTTCTGATGGCCCACGGCCGCTACTTTTTGTTCCGGGTAGTGAACGACATACTCCGGTCCTGTTCCACGCAGCATAAGCTCACTACAGCGTACCATCCTCAAACCAACGGGCTTACCGAGCGGCTGAGCAGGACCCTAACTGACATGTTATATATATACGTCGCACCCGACCATCGTGATTGGAACATTTCCTTGCCCTATGTAACATTTGCTTTTAATTCCCCTTTGTATCTTTTATTTGGTCGACACGCTGCATTGCAATTGGATACACTACTGCCGCCACCTTTGGAGTCGACCACGGAGTACTCCCGTGACGTCATCGCCCAAGCAACTATTGCCCGCTTAATCGCCCGACACTATCTCACCGCCTCCCAGATCTACCAAAAGTCTGTTTACGACCGCCGGCATCGCCCAGTGCACAATGCCCCAGCGTCACGCGTTCTCGTTTGGTCTCCTTCTCGGCATGTCGGTCTGTCTAAAAAACCTCCTTCGTCAGTACAACGGCCATCATTGTGTGCTCCTTCAGGTGACAGACGTGACATATGAGGTTGCCTCCCTCGATTTTCCAACGTCCTCCACCCGCCCTGCAACTGATGTTGTTCACGTAGTTCGCCTATAGCAGTACCATGCACCTGATCCGTCTTCTACGTAGCATCGGGACGCTGCTTTCGCCGCCGCGACTTATTTCAATGGACAACGACGAGGACAGTGCTGTGCTCGCGTGTAGAACGGGTCGAACGCAGGGACGACAAAGTTTGGGTAGTTCGTGCTAGGCGCCGCTGGCCTGAAGTTTTTCGTCTGTGCTGTGGTCAACAACCCCTTTGTAAATATCTGTGAATACGTCTACTCTCTGTGTGCGTGTATCTACGCTACAGTATTCTGGAAAGAAGCAAACATCAAAAGGCCGGAGAGAAAGATGGAGCGTTACAAGGTCAAACATCTCTGAATTTGTGAGTAGTTGGGCACGAATGTGAGCCCAACCAAGCAAAAAAAAAGGAGATCGTTGACGTTATCCGGGCTAAGAAAGTGATGGTTGATGAAGCTGTGGAAGCTTGGACATATATCAAGGACCAGCATGAGCAAGCTGAAAAGAACGAAAAAGGACAGCGTTAGCACGAGCTTAAAACGAAAGAATTCGCACTCCCAAAATGCTTGCCAACGCTTTGTGTTGCTTCTTCGACAGTTCCCTCTAACGTTCCCAGATCCACGACCAAAGGCCACTTTTTGTCATCGGTGAGGATATGGCTATAATCTTCGTCAAGTTTGGGCATGTGTGCAAACGGAGTGACATCAAACGCTCCTTCTAGGCACAAAATTTGTCAGCTTTGCTTCACGGGAGGGATCGCAGTAAGTACTTTTCTGTCGAAAGAGGCGTTTGAAAGCTTGAATGTTGTCAAGGGAACCCTGCTACCGAAGCACAAAATGTCGCCTGAAGCTTTTTCGCAGATGTTTCGGTATGCACATAAAGGCAAAGATTCGCATGTTGACTTCGCCTTTCGTCGAAAAGCCGACCGATATGAGGGAGTCAAGGGCGAAGAGGTTTATGCCGGCCACAATAAAGTCGTAAACCGCATCAGGTTAAAGCAGTTCTACCGTTGCTTCCATCATCTCCGACTCTGGTTGCCATATAGGCTAAATGAGGTTAAACAAGGAAACAGCGGAACAACAACCACTAAAGGCTGCACAGCGCCGTCCGCGTAGAAAAAGCAAGAAAGATGTTTTTTCGAGGTAGCCCGAAGAATGAAAGTCATTAATCAATCGCAAGTCCCGGAAATATTCGTCCCTTATGAAAGAATTGGTAAGGGAAAGACCGATTGACTCAAAATACAAAGGATATTTCCAAGCTGGACAACGATGCGGCACGTTCGTTGAACAACGGAAGCAGTGAGAAGTGTTATGACTGCAAAAGGGAAGGGCACATCGCAAAGAACTGCGAAGAGAAAGTTGCTTTTGGAACAATTCGGGAAACGCTAACACCTGCGACTGTTGAAACCGCATATGCGCAAGATGAATTTGAATGGCAAAAGTGGAGAGCACTTCTAGTCTCAGCTGCAACTATGACGTTGTCCACCCGTCTTTCATCTCCCCGAGTGTATCTATGGTAGAATAGGTTGGAAGCGCCAAGTGGCCTAGGAGCAGAGTGCCTGTTTACCAATCTCAATGGTTACCCTTGAAGGAAATTTTAGAAAACATAAAATAGAAGCGGCTTTGTTGGCGGCCCTCCCGGAGCAGTTCTACATTTTTTTGAACATCTCGAAGCAGCTTATTGAAGAATCAGGGCAGGTCATTCTTTGCACATTTGGTATATTAAGAAACACACGCTTAGGAAGTCTCGGAGCAGACAGCGAAAATGTTCGGTGAAGCGGCCGAGCAACGCGACCGCAGTAGCTAGCCGACTATATAGAACTATAGGCCGTCCGAACCTCGTATAGCAGTCTGACGTTTCCATGGTTGAGTTACTGGCGGGCGGCGTCATATAAACGGTTGGGCCGGCTCCACAGGCGACGAAACCACAGTGACGCTGTCAGCCGATGTGAACGGCACACAGGCTCCTGTAGCTGTGCGTGATCCGATTCCACCAAACGAGAGTGGGAAGCAGACAGTAGCTGAAACCCTTATCGAATCAAAAACAGAAGTTTCAATGCCTTGCGGACATCGAGTCATACTAGGAGATGACAAAATTGCACTTTCATAAATCAGCGTCGTCATAGAGCAGGACACATAGAAACACGAAGTGCCGTTCAAGGAAATTGTTCAGCCCACAAGTTTCGATCAAGGAAGGCAGCACCATGATGAGCCCGCGGTCGCTGTAAAGAGCGACACTTGCGAATTCGAAAGCGGGTGACTACGGAATTCTTCGTACGCAGTGAAATCAACAGTGCGTACGCTGACGTGGTGAACGCTGACGTGGGCTAAAGCACCTCTGTTCTCGAGACAATTTGATCCTGTGTCGGTTACTGCAGAGCGATGCAGCAAACAAGCAAACCAACGGAGCAAGGTACCTTTACTGTCAAGCCGGCACGGAAAATGCCTAGCTCAGCGGCTGGCGAGCGAGCCTTGTTTGGACGTGGCCAGGAGCGAGGCGTCCGCTAACAGGGATATATGAAGATGCTGCGCGCCGCGCTCAGGCGACGTCGTTACCACAATCACTCAGATTACCGTCAGCTGGCAAGATTTGGCTCCAGTTGAAAAAGAAAACGAAAAGAGCTGCCTGACAGCACTGACATCGGTTGAAAACACTGGTCGTTCAATGCCCAGAACACAAGGAGATTGTTGACCGTGTAGCAGGAACGGACTCAGGGACAGCAACTTGGATATAATTTTACCCCAGAGAGGTCAGCACGCACATGCACTTAGAAGTGTTAAATAAGACTGTACACATGAGCCAGCTGGGTTATGCGCAACATACACCGTTACATATATGTCTAGTGACCACGGTTATGATATTGCGAAGAATTCAAGCCTTGCTACCAAACACAAACGAGCACCAAAGCGCTATCGCCCAGAGGAGCGGAAATGCAGGCGCAAGAATCTGTGCTGGCATCAAAAGGAGAGAAAGCTCAAACTATCGCGAAAGGAAATGAATAGAAGCTCCTGACGGCCGAAATGCTCCCGTGTTAAGAGCACACATGACCTGTGTGGAAAGCGGCAGATTGTTGAGCAAAGCGTGTAAGTTGCCCTCGTTTGTTCCTTTCCTCTCAAGTGTAAAGGTTGTTCAGAGAAACAGACCGCCTGAGCTTCAAAAGAAAGAGCAGGAGCAAACACCGCCCCAGTACAGCTGCTCCAGAGTTTGTTTGAAGGGGATCTAAATGCAAACTGGGACTCTTTGAGCCGTGCATTTCAGACATACCCTTAGCCGCGGGCAAAGAGCACTTCGCCAAAACCGGCAATTCTCGCAGGTAGATCGGGGCACAGTTAAGTTACTTTGTTTTTTCAGTTCTCTGTTCACGGCTCAAGTGATTTTAGCGCTCTATTTTTGTTTATACTGCTGATTGTTAATTGTTTCAATCATCGTTAATGTGAGAAAGTGTTGCTTGAGCCCTTTATACTGCATCCTATACTTGTCTGTTGTTGCAGTGGGCGCAAAAAGCGGACAGCAATTTAGTCAAGCCACTTTGATTGTCCCTTAGTCTTGTGTTTAACGGGGGACAGATGGTACTTGGTGTTGTCTAGTGTTGTCTGTTGTCGGTTGGTTTCCGAAGCTGCAGAACGACCAACCGTGGCCAGTTGCTAGACGCAACATCAGAGAGATCCGAGCGTAGCGGATCGAGGTGTCTTCGCGACATAGCGTGAGCAGCAGATCCTGGCCTGGCGAGTAGAAGCCGAGACACGTGGAACTACCTGGCGCCTCGACACTGGACGCGGATTAACGAGTATCTGGCGAACGAGCGCGCCCGGCATCCTAGCTACTTAGGGAGCAGCTTGTCCTCCTGGTGCATTGTCTGATGGCGGGGGTACTGTTGCGCTCGGTCAAGCCACCCGGATTCCGCTGTGCCGAACGACAAGCTTCTCCTGCTAACGTCTCGTTTACAAGCTTTCATGCCGCTCCTCTGCACCGCGGCATAATGCAAGGAAGCATTGGCGAGTAGAATGTTGAAGCGCCCGCGAAAATCAAGACAACCTGGCTGCGGTCCTCTAGCAGCGTAAGCCGTCGCGACGCGGCAGATTTGAATTTAGTGATCAGTGCGATCGCTGATTGGATCTCTCGGACCACCTTCACGTACCACCTCCGGTTTTGGCAATTTGAGTGGCAACGTTTTTCCTGGCTATATAAGCGAGAGCACTGCTACTGGAGACGAAGAACTTCACGACCGTTTGTCGAGTGTAGTGCCACTCGCAAGGAGTGGACATATCGTAGTCTCCCCATTCCTTGCTACAGTTGTGTATGAATTTATGTACATAAAAATGAAATGCTTATCAACTTTCGCGTCGTGACTCCCGGCGATAAGCTTTCGCTTTGCAAGTTGACACGTTTTTCTTGCTGAACATCAAAATTAGTGGGCGCCAATGTGACCTTGATTTATGTAGAAAATTGAGTATACCGCAAACTCTCAGTGAAAAGAGGCTATGAGTTCTCGTATTCCCCTCCTGAACTTGCAATAACCACATGATGAAAATTTTCTGACTGATGCATAAACTACGGGGTGTGTTGTTGTGCATCTTCCTTAACGTTGGTCGACTACTACTGTCCAAGACGAAGGCTCAAATATCACGCAAAACAGCCCTGCGCCCCTCCCCCTTCCTGCTATTCCATCTTACAGAGAATGCCAACGGAATTCGGCTTATACATTATTCCTGGTTATGACCTTACAGACAACTTGCAATATCCTCAGTTGTGAAGTGGCACGGCAAAGAAGTAAGGTTGTCTTTTGTAGCTGGTCAAAATCCACATCATCATCAGCCGAACTATAGCCACAGCAGTACGAAGGCTTCTGCCAAATTGTTCCAATTAACGCGGGCATGTGCTACATTAGGCAGCACAGGACCGAAAACCGAGGTACAGGCTCGACAGCTTCGCCATGAAACACAGAGTGATAATGCCATGTTCTAAAAGTGTTGTACATTGAATGAATGTCTAGAAAACTGACCGGTTGGCCAGGAGGGTAGGCCTCGTGCTCCTCAGAAGAACTACTGGTTTCGGGCTCACTGTCTTCATCTGATAAGCCAGTCTTCATCTACAAGTGAGAATAAGTGGTCACACGTTCAAGGAGGTGAAATCTATCTTGGTATCGGAATCAATGAGGTAAGCAGAAAAAAGAGAAGAAACAGATTAAGAACACTTATTATACCACACAAAAAAAAATATTGCATAGCCAATGAACATCAAGGAGATAAGGGCTGCGTGCTAAAAGATGACGGCACCTTTACAGTTAAGGATACCATTCGTGATAAGGTACTCATTTTTATGCAGCACTGAACGCGTGCGATATAGAAGGTTCCTTGCACAGAAGCTAACACTTTTTTAAAATATATATTATGACAATACTCTTGTCCGTGTAATAAAAATTCCAAGAGCACTGCAGAATCTGTAGTGGAAATATGCCTAGAGCCTGAGTATTTCTGCTTCGCAGAGTATATCGCACCGATATTTCAGAGATTGTACACTGGGGAAATTATGACAGCCGATGCGTCGTTGACGACACTGCGTAGCAAGCTGCACAGTTATCTCCGCACAGCGGAACGTTGCGCTACACTATGCCACCGCGAAGTTTTTCACGCCGGCGTTCTTCCTCTCCCAACGCGCCCACGCATGCTGCGCCACCGGCTCTCCATGATGTGGCTGTTGCTAGAAGCGCTCCACAGTGGAGCGCGGTTACTAAGGACGCCATGGTGGCGCCGGGGCCGGTCACCATGGCAACCTCGCCAGGAGTCATCTACACATACCCGCCTCCATTTATATTCATTTGGTTGCTCCTCCTCGCCCTCTTATGCCCTAATTATATCCTAATTATTTGGCACCGAATAATCGCTTTTTCGTCAATCTCGTCCATTTATTTGCAATGTTTTACTCTGGCGTCAAAACACATGCCGCTTTCTGGTTGCGTGTCATCACGTCCGTTCGGACGTCGAAATCAGGTCGCCCAGTTATTTCGACGTCTCATTGCTTTTATGGCTATGATTAACCAGCTATTGACTCTACTTCGACCACATGATTTACCTGGAGAGATCCCCTGGTTCTTTTTTGCATGCATTGTTTCTTCATCTAGCTCTTTTTAGTTCACCCCAATCGTTATGAAAATATGCCACTTAATGCTTATGAATTGAAACTTCTACAAATACTGCAGTCTGATCAATAATATGAACATATTTACTCCCATAATTACGAATGTACAGTGTAATTGAAGGGCTATGCTGATTATCGACAGGGGCATTCTTTCACTGCTGGATAACGATGTTAAGCGTGACAGACATTGAAGATACTGGAGGAAGGAAATACTGGGAGTGCCACATAACGGGCAATGCTACTCTTATTACCTCTTTGCCGTTCTCCAATTTACACCTCATAGCCTCGTGGATTCAGATACGATGAGCACACTCAACGTAGACCGATTCATCATGAGCTGCCCACAAACACCGTCGGCAGCGCTTAGGAGTTCGATCATCTCGAGGAGTATTTTTCTTGAAGTCGCTGGATGGCACCATGATTTAGTCAGAATAAAATGAACACATTTACTTATTAGCAAAACCAGACCTGGCAAATACTTTTGCTGAGAAGTAGGCCCATCTAATAGAGGATGTACTGTAAATTACGTTTCCCTTAGAATATTACGTTTTCTTAACCGGCCTGCAAAACATGGGCGTGAAGAGGCATCACTTAACGGTGGCGAAGCATGAGGAAGATTAGATGTCCTATAACATTCAAGACTGGCCTGAAAAAAGGGAATAAGTGATGATCGCACTCCATGACTTCTGACAAGTTTAATTCGTAATCAGGGACAATATGACAACAGTTTACAATTATAGAGAGAATTTATGAGTAAATTGAAGTGGGTGCAGAAGTGTTGGACAAGTGTGCGTGTAAGATAAAATGCGGTAGGAGATCAACGTTCTCGGATCTCAAAAAGGATGAAGCAGCTTGATATTTTAACGTTCTCACTGAAATATAACAATATATTTTAAAGTAATTGGGTGGAGTTCAATACTCATAGTAAAAATATAATAAACAATATATCTGTTGGGAGCTTATGAACGAAACATCACGTTATAGTATTTTGAAGTATTTTATTGAGTTACCAGCCGGATGCTATGTCATGGCTTTTCTGAATTTTGCTGCTGAGCGGATGACACGGAAAACACATCCATAGGCTCATGCGGACAACCCAAACTTATCAACCGAAACATCTTCCAATCCCTTCTTTCCAACACCCCACTTGCATCCCCACTCACCTGCATTTCCACAGGCGACCCCAATACCCTTGACACTGAACTATTCGACTCCGCAAATTCTCCATCTGATGCAATCGGAGCTGGGTTGGGCGCTAGAGCAGTTGTTTCCGGTTTTACCTGAAAAGAGAAAAACAAAGAAAAAACAAAGAAAGGAATCAAGAACTACAATCTCAAATCGACAGCGCAGATGAATTGGATACACGCTTGTAAACAGGTGCGGCACACAACCATCGATTGTTGAGTGCATGTGCAGCGCAATATAAGGAACTTGCTCATCGATGCCGGCCGCAAAGTCGTCATCTTCAGGGCCACCACTCCTGACTGAGCCACTCTCCATTGCCTTTCATCATTTCTTATCTACTGCCATTTTATTTTCAACGTCGTCGAGTCTTATAGGATGGTCGCACTACTACTACCCACACAACGGGATTGAGACATTTGGACCAGAAAAGCAGAATGAACTTCAAATTCAAACCTCGCTCAAGTTGTTTCATTTGAGCAGTTAACACTGCCGTGCACCTTGATATTCGCGGCTATATTTTTGCAATTGTGAACAACAGGGTTTCCCCCTTGCCTTATTTTGAGTTCATGATACCTTTCCCGACCACGACACGAGTTTGTACATGTTTTCTTAGTATATGTGTATATAAGGAGAGAAGTACTTGTAATAAACAGTGATAGTGAATCGTCTTGAGTTAAAGTTTAGCGCGCCCACATGATGATGGAAAACCAACTAGCCGCCATTGCAGCATTGCTTGGGGTATATTACATCACAACCGCCCTCATCAGCCGTAAAGAGGGCTGCTGACTTCAAGTCATGTTTACACGTAACTTAACGTGAGACGCATTTATTGGAAACTCCGGTTCCATGACGTGGTTTCCGCTCCAAGATCTATGAAAAAAGCACTGAGGAGCGTAGAAATTGGGCATGGATTAATTAAAAGCAGACCTTGACTGCCTGGATAGATATAAATAGATATGGATATATATGGATAGAGATGGATATATATGGATAGAGATGGA
>JAJIZL010021316.1:839402-878133 GCA_023969395.1 Amblyomma maculatum
ATGGATATATATGGATAGAGATGGATATATATGGATAGAGATGGATATATATGGATAGAGATGGATAGAGATGGATAGAGATGGATATATATGGATATATATGGATAGAGATGGATATATATGGAAAGAGATGGACGGACGGACGGACGGACGGATGGATGGATGGATGGATGGATGGATGGATGGATGGATGGATGGATGGAGGGACGGACGGGCGGACGGACGGATGGATGGAAGGACGGACGGACGGACGGACGGACGGACGGACGGACGGACGGACGGACGGATGGATGGATGGATGGATGGATGGATGGATGGATGGATGGATGGATGGAGGGACGGACGGGCGGACGGACGGATGGATGGAATATAGGAGCGTCCCCTTTGTAACGAGGTGGTAGCAGTAGCAATCATGCTCATTTTCTCTATATGTCTTAATTATTATTTTAGATTACTTAACTATACCATCATTCTGTTTATTAAATTTTTGTTTCTACTTTACTAACATTATGCCACTTTTCTGCTTTTAAGCCACCAATCTTCCAGTCATATTTTGCTAGCTTCCACCGCCGGTATATTCGCCCGGCTACTGGTATCTCTGAACCCAGAGCTTCATGAAGAGTGACTGCACCTGCATCGACTTCCGCATGGATACTATTACATTGGAGTATAATATGGTCGATTGTTTCACTGGAGCTACCACATACATCACATGCGTCATCTTTATTAAGTTCCTTTTGTAGCTGCGTGTTCTAAGGCACCCTGATCTAGCTTCGAAAAGTAGGGCGCTGCTCTTGTGTTATCAAAAAAGCTTCCTTCCTGATAGCCTTTTCCACTTTCGGTATAATCCCACACTGTTTCTTTTCCATACAATTTATCCAATTTTACAATTTTACCTGCTGAATTTATTTCCTCCAGAAATCGAGTATTTACTGTTCAAGCCATACAACGCAGTAATAGTTATGTGTATAAGTTTTACGGCGCACATGCAAATATGGCTGTCATGAGCCAAACACAAGGTTAGATGGTCTAGTAAGTGAAAAGATGATATGATGCTTATATTTGCTTTATAAAATTAGCTTCTCTTCAAAAACGTAGAAAGAAAAGAAAATTCAGTAGGTACTTGTTCACCTAAAAACAATGTTGGATGGAAAGGGATGTATCCATTACAAAATACAGTAACTTATTTTTCCTTTGTTCTTGGAGATGTGAACATAATATTAGGATGTAAAAAACTGTGAGCTCATCACCAATCATTTCAGAGAGAGGTTTTACTGTTTTTGCTAGCAGGAAAAGTACTAGGGTGCATAGATTGGTCCTTTGCGGAGACTAAATGAAATTGCTTCTATAAATGGAGGCATGATTTCCATTTTCCTAAATGGCTTTGACAGAATGAAGTTTGTTTCATTTTTTTACATGCAGGATACAACGTTGGAATAAAAAGCATAAAATGAACCCCTACCTTGAACAAAATAGGATGCCCCTCGCAATTGAGCATGGCTAAAGATACTACGAAGTAACCTAGCATACGTTCCTGTTAAGAAATCAAAAAGGTTAAGAGCAAAGCACGACAGTTATAAGAATAAAAAACAGCAAGAAGGAAAAGCGGAAAGAAAACTTAATCGAATACAATTTGAGACAGGTTGTTGAAATGAAATCTAAATTACATCTGCATTCCAGTGCTAGTCACATACAAAGAATGGCATCTTATAACAAAGCGGAATGGTAGGGAGGCTCAACTTCCCACAAAAGAAAACAGGAACTTCAAGAGACTCGTGCGACATTTCTGCAGTTTTCGTAAATAAGATCTCTTGTAGCATTTTGGAGAGGACCTGGTACAAACGGTTAAAACCTTGATATAACTAAGCCACGGGAACCCGTCTGTATAGCTTAGGAGTAATGTACAGTCCTGAGCAAATCTGGCATAAAGCACGCGGCTGGTGGTGGAGCTCGTGAAAACTGGATCTAAACGGTATCTAGTGGCAGCGACAGGGACAGCGACGCATACATGTCGATAAAATAGAGCACCGCCACAACTCTTTCGATCCCAGGTAGCTGTTGTTAGATAGCGTTGCAATGCAGGTTTCCCGAGCCCCGCCCCTGGCTGCGTGTTGTATACCACATTTTCTCACAACTATACCTGACTCGGCATCTAAGAGGCTTGAAACGTTGATTCATATTGCCTACTCGCACCCTAATTGAGCAACTCGTGTTGGCAGCAGCTGCTCCCAACTGTACCATATCAGGTGGTTTCTGTACATCATACAACTCATCTACAGATGACCGCTCGGCTATGCCTTCTTGCAGGTACCCCTGCTAGAAACCTGCCCGTGAGGTTTCACTAACCACACGATGCACTATTTTCTGTAGATTAGGATCTTTAACGCTACCGCTTTAAAAACGAAAACGCTTGAAATTTACTGGGAGAAATATTCCTTTCGTCATGACCTCAAACCAGCATGCAAGCAAGCAACGCGATCAGGGATGTAGATAGAGTTCTCGATGTGTGAGCACGATATAACACGAATGATCATGATGTTGTCAATTGGAATTCTTTTTCGGAGGTGTGACTTTTCTCCAGGACGTGGCACGAATACATATCCCGAAGAATATTTCACCTCCGAGAAATAGACTTCTGCACGTCATGATCACTCCGCATGATATCCCTTGTCAAGGCTAATGATTGGCCGCTAAACAATAAGGTTAGTGCCCATAGCCGTGAGGGCAGGATAGTATAAAATAAATTAGATTAGGCTCATATTGTATCAGTCACGCAGTGCGCTCTTGGTGTGGGCCTTTGCCTGGAAGATATATGTAACACGTGTCTGTTATGATGCAGGCGCCTGCAGGCTAGATATATACCGCAAGCAATCTCGAATAAAGCCCCTCCTTGTTGCTTTGAGGCTACATGGTTGTTGCCGAGCGGAACGCATACTAAGTGCTAGCTTATAAGGCTCGTTCTGTGAAAAAGCTATCGGTGAAGTAACAGTAATCCGAATGGCGTGTCGGAAGTAATCGGGCGCTGCGTAATATTGTGCTAAGAAAACTAATGGTTCGAGTAATTCATGACTTATTCGTGCGTGGCAGGTGATGACGTGTTAATCATAGTCATTAACTGATTAATCGATGTAAAACGAAGTGACATTATGAAAAATTAGAAAATGGAGGTCCAAAGGTTTCGAACCCTATGAATGGAATGCCAATGATTGATGATGCTAAACAAGAAACTTTAGAGTGGGTAATTGATTAACGATTCATTTAAATCAATAAAAAATGTAAAAATTACAGAAATGTTGTTTATGAGTGCCAATATTTAAAATGAAAAGAAAATACTTTATGTGCAGATTAAAAATGTAGTGTGTAATTGATCAGTTAATTAATTGCAACAACTTAAAGAAATAAACGGAAAACTGGGTGACACGGAAACGGAGTGACAATCCGATGGTAAAAAAAACATTTGCAAATAGAAAACATGAAAAACATTATCCATTTATGTGAAATGCTGTCCCGTCGTAGCTTTAATGGCAGAGTTTAAGTGGTGCCTAATTTTTTTATTTGTACTATGGATATTCTCTTCTACACATGCCGAATAAGATTTCTAGCGCGTGGTCTGAATCATAGTACAACCTTATTTTGGCAGTTGTACTCTAACGGACAGTGCAAATGTGTTCTGCTTCGGCTACCCATTGATGTAATTTACAGAGCGACTGGATGACTCCATGGGCTCTCGGTTGAAGTCGGTTCGTACATGAACAAATTATCGAAAATGCTTGTCCTCGTATCTGTTCTTACCCAATCTCGTTCTTATAAACGCCTTTGAGACGCATTGATCCGCCCATATATGAAAATCTATTATTTTACCAGCCGGTTTTGAACAGTTGGTGATGTACGATAATCAGGATGTCTTGGTGACGCTGCTGAAGTAAAAGATAATCTGTGGACTGCTTTATCTTATGCGTTTCAAGATATATCGGGGGCACCGGCCGACTGCAAAACATGCCTTGGCAGATAAAATCTTCCTTTTTCTACAGCATTCCATATTGCACAGAAAACACTATTAAGCGCGCCACCTTCTAATGCCTGAGAGGACAGCAGGTTTGACACCTCAAGTTATGGGTCACTTTATCCTGTCTATACCTTGCAACTCTCACTCATCCTTACCGCATCCGACATTTTTGCCCACCGTGGGATCATCAAGGCGGAATACCCCTGGAACATCATTTTCTTGTTGCGACAACCTTATTTAGCAACCATTACTCAATTTCAATCAATTTTTAGTAAAGCACAGTACGCACTAATCCTACAAACACTAAACGGAACTGGTCCTAAACATGTAACATCAATCACCAGTTGAATATCCTGCCCTATTCTAAATAGAAGCCTGGCGGCATCCGAACAACCCCCTTCCCCCCCTCCCACCCGCACTGAGTCGACTAACCTCTTAAACACATTTCTGGAACCACACCGTCTCCTGCATGACATTGCGAAACCTCCTGCATCATGTACCAAACTGGCAAGTTCTACTTAGACTTGAAGCGCATACGAGAAATAAATATTCTTAAATACGAACAGTGACTCCACTCATCGTACCGGGAGGAACACTACGCGAGCGCCAACCCTCATACTCTACAGGCACCGACACTCAGGGAAAGTAGAGAATTTTTAATATTGTTAGTGGTGAGTGAATCGCCCCTCTCAATGTCTCCGAACATGTGTTTAACGTCAACAAGCTCTGTTTTAAATTTCATGAGAATTTTCAAACAGCTTCTTTCCACAATCATGGGATTTGGACTCACATCACCTCCTTCTAATCGCGGCTATCAGGAGTGCAAGTGCGCCTTAGTCTACCCGATGTGCACGAATTAACCTAGGCAGAATGACTGACTTCTCCACTTGGGCAGCGTATGCAGCAATACGAAAAATACAATGGCAGGCAACATGCTTATCGATGTCAATGGTCCCGTTGTAAAACGACTTTTCAGGGAGAATAATGTAATTAGCGCTCCAAAGCGTCGTAGCTGCTGAATTAAGATACTCTGTTAAAGCCAATCCCTAAACCCTGCAAAGACTCCCCCTTCATTGGCGAAAATAGCCGATTACTGTTAACTTTACAATACGCAAATAGAACGCACGATGATTTACCAGCTCAGTGCCCTCATTGATGGCCAGTGTCTGCATGCATCTCATGCGAACTGGATGGAGTGCATGTAGGGATTTTGAAATGATTCACTCGTCCCAGCATGACCAGGGGTATCCACTACAGCCTGTGGCTGATAAGGCTATATTATATAGAAAGACCACCAAAAAGGCAGTCACAGTGCTTATCACGTATTCTCTTCGCAGGAGATCTGCTAGATGTTTTTGATAACGTCGCCGTTATGCCATCTGAGAGAATGCCGCTACGCCTGCCGATGCGCTTGGATCTAGAACTCTGCATCCAGCTTCCTGCAGATAAGATCTTACGATATACAAGCGAAAACGACGCTCCCTCATAGCCTGTCAACAAAATTTATGCCCCTCAAGGATCCTGCACTACCTAACCCAGTTCTATCTTGATATTTACTGCATAGCTATCTGCTTCCAGGTGGCTATGCAAATCGTGCACGCAGAAGTCATTTCTCAATACGTTGATCGAGGTTACCCCCCAACCACTGAAACAGACACAATACAAATGCAGTCTGTACTCCACGCTGTAAAGT
Source organism: Amblyomma maculatum (assembly GCA_023969395.1). NCBI lineage: Eukaryota > Metazoa > Arthropoda > Arachnida > Ixodida > Ixodidae > Amblyomma > Amblyomma maculatum. The sequence continues at coordinate 845,102 of JAJIZL010021316.1, forward strand.
CCGGCCGTGCGGGTACCGGCATATCGCTCTCTCATGAAAATATATGTTACAGAGTGGGACGTCCCAAACGAGACAAAATATTACTATTTGTCGAAGACTTCAAACCTTAAACACCTGGTAATGAAGGCATAAAAGTGCAAGCATCCATTTCAGTTAGAAAGGCAATGCCGTCTCAAAGTTTCAAGAATTAGCCACACAACTGGATCATCTGTTAAAGTTATTTGCGCAAAGAATATGTCTGCGGGCACCTGATCCAACATATTCCACATGATCTGTAGGTCTTGGTTGCAATCGTAGACTACGCATAGTGCAGAGAGAAAGCGAGAGGTGCAGAGAGAGAGAGAAATAAATATTACCTGCCTCTTGCGTCACACAACACTTCACAGCTTCGTTTACTTCAGTAAAATTCAACCATTTAGGGTCATTTCTAAGTGTGTGCAGGGCATCCAGTTACATCGTCCCACCTATGCGGCTGATACCGCTCGCCATCCAAGATAGGGCAACCGTCGAAACCTACGGAACCCTTCACCTCTGGGGACATTTTCCCTGCCACGTTGTCGGCGGTACCTGGATTACACCATCGTAGCCCGCGCCATACAGAAGACCACTCGACAACACTGCGACTCGGAACAATCGCCTACGGCCTAATTGCCGCTACCACCACCATTGAATTTTAGATATTAAAATATTTCTCCGTTATCGGCATTGCCAGCTCGGTTGTAATATACCTTAACGGCCGTCCCTAATGGCATGCAGCACCCACACCATGCTGCAATTAGACAGCACGAAGGTAGAGGTATTTGCCGTCCTCTGCGTTCCACCTGAATATCCACCCACGCGGAATACCAAGATGGTTCGCACCGTGGTCAACCCCTAAATGACACATGACCTCAAATGCGCCTTCCCAGCCCTTACGTTCTGGCTATCCATGCAAAGTGTAAATCTGACGGCACCAGAGACATCAGGGCGTGATCAACTCATGCATTAATCTATTCCATCCGCCGACTGGTACCTCGCGGATGTAACCCTTATGCTCAAATGCCCCTTACCACTACGACTTGCTCTTAGCCGTTTTCGTGAGGCTCTCCTGAACAAGAAGCGGCCGCGAAATGCGATCCCCGATAATGTGCTCAGCAGGCGCAAAACTTTGAAAACCAGTGCCACTGGCTAATTCCGTCCTCGGTGCTCTCAACCAATGCGCGGCATAGCGAATTGCGTTGTGCTATTCCCAGCCTTCATTACTGCAGCCCACACTTGTTCAATGCTACTATGAGTGGATTTAACCGAACCCAGACCCTTTATCGTAAGCCTACGGATCTTCGTCCGAGCATTCAAAGTCCATCTCATAACATAAGTTCCAGTTAATTGCATAAATTTTGAGTATCGTATAATGCACCCTCACCTGACCCTCTTCTCTACATCACAATATCCGTAACCCAAGCATCTTATTTGAGTCGTGCCTCAAAACTAAATGCAGCTATTCATAGCTCTTGCCCTTGTTGGCGTTGTGGGCTGCCCAGTTATTAACTGAATGCGCCAGAATTCTGTAAATGTTTTGTACTCGCTATTGATATATCCTCGTAACAGCAATGCTTGTGGTAATCCTGTTGGAAAAACTACAAAAAGGTTTGTTTTTACGACAGAATTTCTGTGCGGTTATTTACAGGAAGTTTGCTGTGACAAAGTAACTTCCTGTGGTAACATCAGACTTTTCTGTAGTTACAACACAAAAGTAATACAGACCTACAGACAATAAAATATATAGACAAAACTACAGAACTACAGATAATTGACGTTTGCGACCGACCTACAGGATATTTTCTATATTTTTACATGGTTCTGTAGGTTTTTTGCCTCGGAATAATCCTGATACATTTCTGAAGCCTGTTTCTTCCTAATGCACGAAGTAAAAATTTGGAACCATCACGTATGATAGGTTTCCGTTCATTATTTTTTCTGCTCACTTAGTTGTGCGCCTATGGAACCCACTAAAACATATACGAGTTCATTCTGCCGCATATCACGTTGCACGCACTCAAAGTTGAAAGCGCATTCAACTTATTACAAATGATCACATGGTGAAGCGTGAGAAACCTGGCAGCCCTTCCACGACTGTGGTCGGATAATATATTTTATACAAATCACTCAAATTGAAGGTTGATAAAAACGCGCCTCTTTTTTACCTTTCAAAATCTGATTACCAGATAGCTGCAGTTACAACTGTATAACGTTCAACAACACATCTGTAGAAGCGACGCGTTTCTTACAAAGACAACATGAAATTATTGCATGCGCAGCCTAATGAAGATGCACGACTCTAAACCCATGTAGAATCGTCATCAGCATAGCCAAGATGTTGCAAGCACTTGCACGTAGATGATGTTGCTTATACTGTACTGAGCCACTCACGACCACTGGATTACCCAAATTTTCAAATAGTCAAAAAGTATTTGCATTACTGGCCAAAAAAGAACTGGCTTGCTGAGATTCCTGCCGAGTCTGAGCAGGGTAAAGCCTTACATAGCCGTTGATACTCGCAACCATTTATACTATATTTTGTTACCTCAAGTGTTTCCTTTGCACTTTTCAGCGTGGAATCGCTTGGCGGGGCTGCTTTTCTTTTCCGGCATATGTCCATATGTTTGTTCATATTTTTTTCCTTCACTTTGGCATTGCAAATAGGACACTGCAATGTCTGCACGTTCATGCTAGTATGGAAAGCTGAGGCCTGTAAAAAAAGTTACAAAATTAGGATTTGTGCTCTTGGGCCTCACACCACACTTCAGTGACGTCCAATCGAAAAGTTAAAAGGTATGCAATTGAAACCTAGAACACTTTTACCATTGTACACTTTCTCCCACATTTACCAGCTTCCACCAGTACGACCCTTAAAGCCCAAGTTTGACTTAATTGTAGAAACTGTAATCGCAGTTGCGTTTCGTTCTTTTTTTTCGTTACATTCAGAACTCCGAAACAGACTAGACAATGCACTCTGCTTTCAGTCAGCCTTTTAAAATATTATTTGTGACCTGTGTACCCACCAACCCCATTTTCTCCCTTCGAGAAAAAGCCAGTAGGAAAGCGCTGACTGACTGAAAACACCCAGTAGTGGAAGTTGAGGTGCCATAAACATCTGAATACAAAATTAGAAGCAGGTTCTGGAGGATAGCCTCAGTCCACTGCCAACAATCTGGACATGCTGACTGGTCCACTTTTTGCCCCTGTTGACATTGAGCTTCTAAATACACATTTTTCCTTCTCTGCTCATGGTTTCCGAATCTCTAGTCATGCTCCAAGTAAGAAGAAAAGCAGAATATCAATATCACCACATTGCTGTCAGGAGCACTTGTATCCTTGTCTCCACGGGCAGTACTCTTCCACAAGTCTTGAGAAGTCATCTCGGGCGGCGTTATAAGGTCTGTAGGCCGCATGAATTGCTCATCGCTTCCACGGATGGCCCAACGATTTTCGTTGCAGACTCTTTCGTGAGCCTGTAACAGACGAACCGAGTCATGCGGAAGAAAACGTAAAACTCGTCCCTTTTTCTCGATAACTAGCAGAATTCTATGAGAGGACATGAGTATTGGGCCCGGTACTCACCAAACGCTAACCATTCTCGTACCATCTGGACGAAACAATTACGGACTTCAGCGACTAAAGCAGCGAAAGGCGATAGCCTGAGTGCCGCATTCTCCGCATTAGAGCGCCGCATTTTGATTAGTAGTTAATCAATTGACTGAAGTAATTAGTCATTATTCATTTATGCCCTAAGTGGGTGAATAAATGCCTAATTGACTGAATAATAAATGGTAATTAATCACTTAGTCAGTATTTAGCAATTCATCAATTTATTAGTCATTAATTAGTAATGGATCATTGGTTATATGACCATACAAGGCATGCATTCGCGCATACTGTAGTGGTGCTCTGTGATTGTTCGAGGCCTCTATGAAGTCATCCTGCCTCGGCCAATCAGAGCCGCCGCAAAAGCGGCACACATTTTGTCCTTGACAGCATGAGCCATTAAAGACTTTGGCCTTAATAACTGGCCTCGAAATTATTTACCAGGGCCAGGTAACGGCTGTTTTTTATCTCCACCTTCTTAGCTTAGTTGGATGCAACCTATACTCGGGCAAACAGAGCGAAGGATAACGAAACGACATACGTTATTAAGAAGAGTTCCAAAGTTGTCTTACAGTGCATAGACACATCTCTGGATAGGAGGCTAACACCCATAGCCTCACTTTACCCTTCTCCAAGCATGTTTTCAAGTTTATTCTCTCGCGTGTGTGAAGACTACCTAAATTAAACACTTTCCCTAGACAAAAATCACTGAACTTATTTTTGAAGGCGAATCCAAACTTATACAGAATTGCATCATTACACCGCTGATAGTTCAGATTTTAATAAAGGAATTAATTTAACAACTACATTCTCAACTCCCATTGTCCGTTATGGTTTCTTCCACCAAGGCTACCGGAAATCCATGGGTGCCTCCACAGGAGTTTCAAAAATGCTCGTGTGTTATTGTAATTAATACTTTAAATGTCGTCAAGTAAACCGTACTAACGACGTATTGTTTTAATTACTGCACACAACGGCATTGCAAATGTACACCATTGTTAGTCTGGAAAAGTTTCTAACGGATGCTACCAGCGCCAAGGGTTGCCGCCGCCGCGCTGTAAACAATTGTTCACAAAAAATCGCGATGGTGGCGCCTAAAGTAGCCATTTGTCCTCGAGGCAGGAAACTGGAACCTTGAGACCAATGAGCGCGTGTCCACTGAATCTATAAGCAAAACTGTTTGCTCAACTACCCGGCGTTTGTGATTGAACAATGATTTTGGTTGTGGATATCTCGCTCGTCAACTGGCAGCTGTGTAGCTAAGACGCTATGACGTCATATAACGGTTTCGTCATCGCCGGAACTTTCCATCAGTAACAGTGCCGATCGCCGAGAACGCGATCGCCTTTGGATGCAGCAGGCAAGGACACATTATGGAAGAGGAAAGACAGGAAGATACTTGAGGCACAATCATTAATGAGGGAGGAGCGAGGGCAACAACACTTCCGTAACTAACAAGCAAGAGGCTTGATCCTTAAAGACCAACAAGAACAAAAACGCCTGCGGAAGCTACAAGCGAGACCGTCTACCTCGGATATCGAAGGGTTAACAAAAAGAATGTCTTAGCAGAAGCAGGTGAGAGCCCACAACACATCCGAGATGACTGCTACCGCATCCGCACCGGCTTTTGAACACGCCAGTGCGACGGAGCAGAGGCAGACAGTATCTTGAAGATGATCTGGGACGAATACTCAGTTCCGTCTAAACTGCCTGTGTACACCTGTGGTTCTAGAGCGACGTCACAGTGATTGAGTTACAGGGAAATGTATGACTATCTGTCTTACCAAGGTACTGCGGCTTTCTTTTATCTTGTCCTTTGTCTTCGTGTTTGCGCTGTTTATATTAATAATGACTATCTGTGTCGCTTGCTCCAGCTCATACATTCCTGCAGGGTGATAATCTAGGCATAGCACGGATTAGACCACATTTTTTCCGGCATTGCAGGACTTAGAAAATGGCTATGGCTAAGAAAGCATAGTGCTTGCCTCGCCTCAAACCATCTGTAAGGCCAGCTGGCCATCGTGAGTGTATACCCAACTCTCAATTTCACGGATGGCACAAAAGCTGCGTAATAATTTGTGCAGGGCCAATTTGTGATTCATGGTGAGGGAAATCTGAAACAAGCAATTAGATGGAGATCAACGTTAAAGTGCAACAGATTTGCCTCTCGCATAATCGCCTCAGTAGATTTTTCTCCCTTTTCTTTTGCACTTGTACTGCCTTTAGTCCGCCAGAAGCATCTTTGCTGCGCTTTTGCGAGCATCGTGCCACTTTCAATTGCCGCTTCAAGCTTGCGCACTAGCGACGTCTCGTTCGCACTCCATACATGCATTTTGCGCCGATCCACTGCTCCAATTGAAAAGAACCGGATGCAAGAGGCGGCCCTTCCTCCACTTGCAGGTTTTGGCCACTTGTTTAAGCGCGGTAACCACCTCCCAAGCATTTCGATTACTTTGTATCTCCATTCGACTAGAGTATGTTTCATACGGACACTCATGAACAGGGCTAGCATTGAAATACCCAGCGCTGCTCGATCAACTATAACATCAAAAATGCCTCTAACGCAAGTTCAGGAACCTATTACAAATCACAATATATATATATATATAGAGAGAGAGAGAGAAGCCTTCAAAATACCCGCCTGTATGTGATGGAACAATGCATATAGAAATTCTCTGCATTGTTTACATCTGAAATTGTATATGACGCCCCAGTGCCCTACCCATGATAAGAACCGAACAAGAAAACGAAATAGCCGTTTTAAGCTGTGTTATATAGCGCGAAAATCATAACTAGGCAGGTTATGATTTTTTTAAACAGCTGTGGCCCAGTTAAGACAATGGTGGATTCTAGAGTCGACTGAAGTTGTTACACATCATCTATCACCCTGCGCCAGCTAAGCGAAGAAACATGCTCCCTTCGATTCCATTTGTGACCTTTGCTTCAAGGAACAACATATCACTGCCCGCTCCAACTGAACCGCAAGCGTATTTCAAGCAGGACATCAGTTTTCGAGGAAAGCGTAGCAGGGGGCGGCAGAATGCTAGGTGGGCGGATGAGAATAAGAAGTTCGCAGGGGTCAAGTGGATGCAGCTAGCACAGAACCGGGTTAACTGGAGAAATATGGGAGAGGCCTTCGCCCTGCAGTGGGTATAATCAGGCTGATGATGATGATGATCAGTTTTCGAGTCTAGGCTGTTATTGATCTTTCCGCACATAAGGCGCGGGTGAAGTTTTTTAAGATGTACTCCCTGCACGTGCTGACACAATCGGGAGCACATCAAAACTTAGAGATCCACCAAGAAACAGAAAAGAAAGCTAGCAACTCAAATAGCCTTTAAATATATATTTTTTTCTCTAACGGGCAGAAAACTCGCCAAATTTAACAGAAAAGCCTCTTAATTGGCACATAATGCAAATAGGATAAATTCTGCTCTTTCTGCTACATTAGCGGTTTAGACGGTTTATAGTGCACTAAAACACAGTACAATTTGACGACGATTGCTGGGAGCCCTAATGAGGACATTGGGGTAGCCGGAGCCATATGTAGAAAACGCCGAGTGCGCTGGGAAAAAACAGAGAAACAACTTTATTCGCCCCAGATGTCGTGAATTAAGGCAGGTGGGTCCTGTGTAGCCCCCAGGTGGGGGCGACATCCTCAGCCAACGAAATAAGGGCAAGTTGTGTGTTCTTGTCTGGCTTGATGAGGAGCTGGTCCCAGCTTTCCGCAAAATGAGCTGGCAGGAAGGCGCTTTAGGACGGGTTATTTTCGCATCCCCAGAGGATGTGCGCCTGTGTGGTAGGTGCTTTTTTTTTTGCAATTTGGGCATGCAGGGTCGTATTCCCTGTTAGTAATTAAAGATAGCCTACAGTGGCTAAACATTGAGCGTGTCTATTCTGCGAAGCAGCGTGGCTTGTGCTCAGTGGAGGTCGATGTGGGAAGGCGGGAAAAGGCGTAGCGTCTCTTTGTAAAAATTGTAATTTCGGCGAAAGACTGGGGGGGCTTCAGCGAGTGCGTCTGGATGCATGAGACCGACCGCCCGGATTGTGAATCCTTCGGCACGTTGGTCGGCCCCCTCGTTTTCAGTGTTGCCCGAGTGGACGGGTACCCATATTGGGCTAACTTTGTGGTCGGGAATGCAGCCGCGCAGGATGCGTGCGGTAGGACAGCCGATTTAGCCGACCGAGAAATTTAAAATAGCTTTTTTTTTTTAGTCACTGAGAGAATCGGGGAACTTCTTCGGCAACGCTTGTGCGACAGCGCCACAACATGTGGCTCTTGTTTCCGGACCTTGTTTTTGTGTCCTTTTCTTCCTCATCGCGTCGCATTTCTATCGCGACATATCTTTACAAAAATATTTGAGGAGACATGATGATTCAAGCAAGACGGAGCGTGCTCTGATGTGCATCGCAATAGCGATTGCAGCTCATGAAAAAAAAAAGGAGATCCTTGTCTGTTTCTCTGCCGGAAGGAACAAGATGTGATTCGTGGACGCGCTCGGCCAGGAAAGGAAGATTGCCGACTTTTAAATGCATCGCGAGGGAATTTATTGGCGCCTAAATTACTTCCACATCTTCTCAGGTCTATTCTAACGCTACAAAATGTAAACCCTTTCGCATCACAAATATTTCAACGTTCAAACAAAACAATAATTTACTACATCGTCTTGAATGTTGCCTCTTCAGATCGATATCCATTAAATATTACACAAAAACTCTGCGATTACATCACGCCTCAACGTTTTTCTCACTGCTCATGCTAGCGGTGTTTCGAAATGTCAGAAGCTTGGCTGGATTGCATCGCCGCAGGATGGTTGCAGAGCCCAAACTTTAATTAGAAACGTTTACTTGCTTATGATTCACTACTATCGCACACGCAAAAGAAACCAATTACAGCTAGCACTGAAGTAGCAAGATCCTGAGTTTGAATAACCTATAGGAGGCGTTGTATTGTGCTTGCAGCCCTCATCGAACTCACTCCTCTGTTGTGTGTCATCTCTCCCATTCTGTATCGAGCGTTTATTGTGTGCAAAATATTGCGACATGATGAAAATTGCCACAAAAGCAGCGATGGCGAAACCGACTCGCCAACCTCTCCGCTACGTGCTCATAGCCCTCCCTTCGAAATCGGCGCCCCCTCGTGCCGTCTTAAACTTTCAGCTCCGAAACACCCGCTCACCACAAGCGCCATACGTTTTCAAGTTCTAGTACAATATAGCGCGAATTGCATGTGGTCGAGACATAACTTGCGATCTGGACACTCAGCGGGACGTCCAACTACACGTCTCGTAAGTTCCTCCTGCTCTCCTGCAGGCGGGCGACTAGAGGCTTGACGTTGGCAACCACTGCCGTTACGAACAATGGGAATCTTCCCCTCAAGAGCGGCCGTTAAAAAAGCACTCTGAGCGTATTCCATCTTCTGACGCCATATGCAAGGAGGCCGAGAGTAAGGCTCGAAGCATTCCTAGACACTCCATGCTTCTGGTTGTAAAGAGAAACAAATGTTCGCAAACGAAGTTTGCTACATTGCATTTGCCGTAATCCTTTAACGGTGTTTTGCGAGCTTACTCACTTCAAGTTTGTATCGAGGCACTGCTACCACGCAGTAACGGCACTGCAGGATCTGCTGCGGGCAAGACTTGACATGTGTTTCCCATTCCGTGCCCTTAACGTGTTCACCGCAAACGAGGCAGAAGATTTTCGTTCGTTCACATTCTAGGTAGTGTCCCTGAAAAAAAAAACAAGCTTTTGAGATGCGATATTTTTTGCCACTTAAAAGTTTTCGTTTAAATCGGGCTAAAAAATTCGTATTCACATGCAAATTTTGGATGCTTAATTTTTGTATGCAGGCGTTCGTATACCGTAGTGAAGACATAGAAATCGTTTACACCAGGTATCTTAGACATAAATAGAGTGCTTCCTCTTCTGCTTTCATAATAAATTGCAAAGTTTTAATGGTGACTGTAAAGTGAAAGAAAAATTGAGGTCCAGTAAACGTGTCGAGGTGAATTCACACGTCTTGACCCTAGCGAAAAAACCGCATGAGTCACAATAACCTCAGGTTTCTCATACGAAACTCATACAAAACTCATAAAGCTCTCATGTAATCTCATATATTTCTAATAAGTTGAGTGATATATGCATGAGATAATATGAGATTTTTACGAGTTTAGAATGAGAAATCTGTATGAGGTTATTGTGACTCATAGGTTTTTTTTCACTAAAGGAGGGGAAATAAAACAAAGGAAGGGGAGCCAATAGTGCATTTTTCTTCGCTGCACTGAACCTTAATTCGCATTCTACATCAGGGGCTTTTAAACATAATTAAAATTCCCAAACGTGTTTGAAACATGCATTTGGCTGAAAGCAAAACTTAGCGTTGCCGCACACACTTGCTAAGAACACGAGAGAAAAGGAAAAAAAATTGCAAGACTAAAATTTTGTTCACGTGGCATTCACACACGGCATTTCACACGGCATTTCACAAACAAAAGTAAAAATTTTTTGCATGCGACATATTCAGAACATTTACTGAAAACATATGAAATACAGAAGAGTGTAGAAGTCTTTGAACATTGTTGATCAGAGTCAGAAGATGCGCGACTATGACGATTACAAAAGGGTCGGAAACTGGTCAAGTTGGTGCGGATCCATATTGTTGTGGCACCACAAGAACGAGGACTGAGACGAAGGACAGAACAAGTGCTTTCTATATACTGACAAAATATATATTGGGACAAGCAAATTATATAGAAAGCAGAAACGAACACCAAGATGGTTTGGTTTGGTTTGTGGGGTTTAACGTCCCAAAGCGACTAAGGCTATGAGAGACGCCGTAGTGGAGGACTCCGGAAATTTCGACCACCTGGGGTTCTTTAACGTGCACTGACATCGCACAGCACACGGGCACCTTGCTTTTCGCCTCCATCGAAAAGCGGCCGCCGAGGCCGGGATTCGATCCCGCGTCCTTGGGAACAGTAGTCGAGCGCCGTAACCACCGCGCCACCCCGGCGGGGCGCGAACACCAAGAACAAAAACAAATGGCATGCGCAGTCTAGTTCATGTAAAAACGGTCGAGTCAAAAAAGCGCGTGAAACATGTCAAACCGTATCAAAAAAAAAAAGTGCATCTTCAAGATATTTATACTCTGCGTCGAGTAATGGCAGCGAAGGCGCGCTTACAAGTTTATCGGTTGACTTCTTATTCTAAAATCCTTCATAACCTCCCGCGCTGTTTTATCTTTGTGTATCCCTGGAACACGTTATTTGAAATCTCGTCTACTTGTGTATGTTTGTTTGGGTAACGTCCCAAAGCGACTAGGCTATGAGAGACACCGTAGTTGAGGGCTCCAAAAATTCCGATCACCTGGGGTTCTTAACGTGCACTGAGATCGCATAGCACGCGGGCGCCTTGCTTTTCGCCGCCATCCAAAAGCGGCCGCTGAGGCTGTTATTCAATCCTGCATCCTTGGGGACAGTAGTCTGAACCACCATGGCGGGGTTACTTGCGTATGTGCCCTGTAACAACCTGCAAGAGTATTTTGGGGCTTTCATAACTAATTTTGAAGAAACCACCACTGACCTCCAAGTCCTTTAGAGAACAGTACTTATTGCAGCAGTTGCCACCACTTCTGTTGGGACAGTAGACTAGTTGGTCCATCACAGTCGTGAGGATATCAACAGCGGGCATCATCTGTGTTAAATGAGAGCACGGATGGAAAATTTTAGAAAGAGAATGGCATATGTGTGAAGTTTTCAACCGTCAACGAAAGTCGAAGCGATGGCCTAGCACTTTCAGAGCCTCCCTGACTTGCGGGAATTGTGAGGTTCTATTTCCAGGGTCACCAGTGATGCAAACAGCAAACGTTTCTACATATATAACTGACTGGTGCTCGTCTTCTAGGGGGACACACACCCGAATGACTTGTGTAAAATGGCAAATTAATTTAGCATCCCGAAGTGGCATGTGCCACGAGAACGCCGTGTAGAAGGCGGAGATTCTAGATACATCTCGACCGCCTGGGATTCTTTAATTGGAACTCCCATGCACAGCAGACTGGCAATTTGCCATTCGTCCCTTTCGGGACGTGGTTGCAGCGGTTCGGATCAAACGCGGGTCACGGGCACGTCAGTTAAGCGTTCAAACTTCTGAGTGGCGCCGAAGGAGGGGTGAGGGGGGCTTGCATGGAGAAGAGTGCTATGTGCCGCGCCACTTGTAATGCGATAGCGTTAAATACACTGTTATAAATAATTTTTATCCGGCTTTGTAGCAAAAAATTGCGGGCATCCCTGTGGCACGCGGTAGTTAGCAGCTGGCAGAATGGTCACTGACTGGTCGTGTGGTTGCGTATTGTTCCGAGACCACACGAGATAGCAGCTTTAACTGAAAGCGAAAACTTTCGCTTCTCCTTTGAAATATGCGAGGGGAACCTAGACAACCTGTTCCACTGAGACCAGAATCAGACACGTTGCCCCTAGACGACGCAGGAACTTTTGTACTGCTTGGTTAAGCTGTAAAAGCTGGGCATAATAACTATGTCGAGTGGCCTTTAATTCCCCCAATGTGGCAAATTAATATTGATTGATCACGGACATGTATGAGTTGTAGGTATTTGCTCGCGTTGCAGAGTAGTCGTATGCAAATGAAAGTGAACAAGGGGAGCTGTAGACGGGAGGCATCAAAGCTGTAACTAGATAACTTTAAAGGTGAAGCTTATGCGTCCCCAAATCTAGTTTGAAAAAGTGTTCTGCACTAATGAAAACAACGCTAATGTAATTTTTCAACAGTGTATCAGATATTTGCAAGCACCAAGGTGTCAAACATTTCCAAAGCAAAACCTCAGGTTGGACTCTCATAATGGAGGCAATTTATCCAGCGAATATGTTGAGCAAATAATCTTGCCAGCTCGAACGCGTCAGCTACTTGATCTCTGCTGACGCCGAAGAATTATGAGCTTCTTATTCACCTTTGGACAAATGTCTGCCGCCACAAAAGGGCTACAAAGTACTGTAAAAATTTTAATTAGAACATATTCTTTTCCTACCACTCTCGCCGCTTATTAATCACTAGTATATTCGCTATACCGCTGCACATTAGTGGCCACTACAGATATTGTATCCGATTCTATGCAATGCACATGTGCTTTGCAAGACACGTCGGAAACATCTATTAGTCACCTGTATATATCTGTGTGACGCTTTACTTTGTTGACCGGCTCCGGGTACTGGTTTCCGGGGCTCCACACAACGCTGTGTCACATCGCCTGATACCATAATGAGTAAAACACATTGTTTGCAATTACTTTGCGAACCTGAAATATCCTGTTTGATGCCGCAACTTCATAGTGCGTGCCGCAAGTTGACACTGCAGGCCTATATCTCCTCATAGCCATCTGCCTAATGAATGAAACGCGTACCTAGTCACAGTATTTCAGCTTAACGTCAGAGGCGCTGCCACTGTAGCATGTAAGTGCGAGATGGAACCAAGGTGTGCAGTTATGACGGTAGGATGAAAAATTGTGCCGGTTTTCTGGCGCTGTGCGTCTAGGTTTCAACTATCTGACATTATTCTAATTGTACCGAATCTGCGTTGTCTGAGGAGGAAACAAATGCGAAATAGGCACCTACTTTGTCTTGTGTACCTCACTTCTACGTGTGAACACTTCAATGATGGGACTCCAAAGAAGACCATTTACATGTTGTGATGAGAAAGAAAGAGCAGATACCTCATCAACGGAGACTTCCTTGTTCTCGTATTTGCAGCGTATTTTCTTCCTTTCACTCGATTCGAAAATGCACACGCTGCAAAAAGCGTGCGATGACGGGTCCTCGAACATGCTTTTTGAGAGCATACCACATTTCGAGCATAACATACAGAGAGGCAGCTCGTCTGTGAAATTAAGCTGTAGTGGTCCTCCAGGAAGGTCTCTGTACATCACCTCGGTCCTCATTTTCAAGTTTCAATGTATCGTCTCTGCAAATGAAGAAAATAAGAAATAGGTTACTGGCTCTATCAACGCTAACGCTAATATTGTAATAGAACATCTTGCCGCGAGCTGTTTAATGGTTCGGTTTTCAAGCTGGAAAGCCAGCTTTCGTCGGGTTTATAGCTTTTCATGTAGGAAGCGATGACGCTTCTGTCGAATGAAAGTAGCAAGTGTAAAGGCACATAAATGGTTTAAATTTGCCGTACACATGCATGCGTCTTAACTAAAATGTTCTAGGTCAAGTTTAAATTACGGTGGACCGAGAGCGGCCGATTATCTAAGCTTAGATAACCGCCCACCACACTTGCTGCTATCGCCACTGCCATGTTATCTTTGTTTCGGGGCACATATTGACCAAAACCACAATGCAAGTTGAACGCCAGTCCTTTATCTCCTGTATTTGCCCGTGTCGCCATCTCAGCGATGCGACGGACTATACTGCCTCGAAGTTGAGATTAAAGTCATCATTACGTGGCAGCCAGTAATACACAAACTGTTATCTCATCCACTTGGCCAGGCTCTATCCACTTTTTACATTAAATGTTCATCGCTTCGCTATTACAATTACCCACTTTGAAACATGTCCCAGAGGCGTTCGTATTTCCCAAAAAACTCCAAAACTTGAGGCATTCAGTTTTAAGAGAAACGTGAAAAGGGCACCAAATTTCGTTGCTTAAACATTCATGCTCGCATCACGTCTCCCTATGAACACAGCTAAAGTGTGGTTTTAAACCAGAGCGCTCCAAGTCGGAGAATTCAATTCGCTTTTTCTCACCACAGACAAAACGAACGCTCAATTGAAAGGAAACAAAAAGGTGTATACTAGTGCTACAAAGGAAAACCATGAGGTAGACACACAAGCGCTGTGTGTCTACATGCCTTCGTCGTGTCTTTTATTTCGTTGCTCTAGTACTTCGTTGCTCTAGTACAGTCGAGCGCGATTTGAAGGTTATCGCGCGAGCGTCGACCGAGAGCATGAACAGCGCCATGGCCCAGAATTCTCTGCCGATGCGATGGAGGTATCAGCCCAGCTTCCCTCTCTTATTGCTGTTCCTAAAGCAGCCGTCACTCCCTCCTGGGCTATCAGTTTTCTTTTTTTTTTGGTTCTGAGAACAGGCAATGATCGTAATGCGCACGAAGTATTCTTCGGTATTATCTGAAATTGCACACTTTATCGCAACAAATAGATTGTTTAGAATAGAGAGAAAGGGAGATGAGTTTGTCGCAGGGATGATGGTTGTTGTATGGAAGAGCGAACGGGGGAGAGAAGACTGCGAAATCATGATTTTTCCGGTTCCAAAACCGGCCGCCAAGTGCCCGGAGTGCTAGGCTGGTTGATGCTCTCGCGATTACCTTCAAATCGAGCTCAACTGTACACATCATGAACCACAAACTATCCCTCATCCATACGCAACGACAGCCTGAGGAGGGACGATCAGTAATTTCTACGATCAGCAGGCGTGTATGTTTTCATTTTTAGACAATATTCACATTTATATTTACTCTTATTTCCTCTAAATTAAGGACATTCCTCGCACAGATATCGGCAGAGCGGCCGAGTACAAGGTCTAATATTTTAGCAACAAAACACTATCTTGACGCCACAATGGACCGCTTGCCGATTAAACATTTACCATGTGTCGTGATGCAGCGGAAGTATATAAAAACATCAATTTGTGCGTACTGCGTGCAAAGCAGGTGAGAACTATATAAAGGCGATATGTGCACGACAATCGGAAATAGATACACTCACGGCGCTTTTCCCATAGCATCTTCTGTTAGCAAACTTTTCAAATAATTATTTTGGGGTAATGCAGGAATGTAGGCGGTAATGATATTTACTTGGAAATGGGGCGTTTGTCATGAGACGAAATTACATCCCTCCCCTCCTGATAATTATTTTGTCTTTTGATAGTAGTGTTTCCTGGCATATTCCTTGAACTTACACACCCATGATAGCATCTCGACGTTAATTGAATGCTTGCCGTTCAGTGTTGATAACAGTGTTAGTTGCTGGTTTTGCAGCGAGGTAAACGGGTCACAGACAACTATCCGCGAGAAGCGCTCAAGTGTTGTTCATGCAGAAGTGGGCATTTAAAATTTTCCTCCATCATATCCCATGCCTATCTTTCCATAAAAACCTACAGAATTTTATTTACGATTCAGCCCTTTACAAAACTGAATGCACTTACGGTTCTACAAAGTGCTTCCATGTTCAACAGGTAAGGTGATAAAGTAGGTGTAAAAAAGAACTTACCTTTCTATGTCCTCAGTAAACGCATCCTCTGTGGGCTCAGATGGGAAGAGTGGCGCTAGTGCGATGAATTTTGAAGTAAACCAGCACAGAAGAGCTATTTTTCGCTTTCCAAAACAGACAGGCAGCTAGGCCATTGCGGCTTCATGCAAGCCTGACTCCGCCGACAGGCGAGGCCCACAATCAGCGGTGCGATAGTTGCCATGCCAACGGTTACGCTCGTTCTCTTCGTCCGGATGATACAAGAAAGTTTCCGCGTGACTGCTGCTCGGCAAAGGCGTGTGCGCGACGGCTGCTACGCTTGCGACCCGGGGCCCTATTCTCGACAATTCACCATTTTGTTCCCATTGTGACGTACGCGTGACGTGTGCAGTAGGACGGTGCCAGGTTATGTAAGCACACAATCGGGTTACGCATTCTGAAGAAAAAGAGAAATAAAGTAACAGAAAAAACCGCGCTGTCGTCTGCTATTTTATATTGGCGCCAAGTATGAAAAACGACAATGCTCCTGCAGGAACCGATACGCTGCGGTGCATTCCGTGATTCGGAAGCCTCGGGCTGCAGTGAGGCGAGTAAAGTATGTTGTGGCGTTGCGGTATTAGTGTGTCATGACATATTTGCGGGCGAGCATTCGGCATCAGCTACGCACGAGAAGGCTGCGCGTGTTTCAGCTGAAGAGCAAGAACGGGAATGGAATATTCGCATTGGGTTGGTGCAAAATGGGAGTGGAAAGTAGCATTGTCGTTTATAAGTGCTGATGACCTCTAACGTTAACTTATCAGCGGCTTTTAAATACAAGAACCTAAAGGTTTAAGGACTTGATCGTAAACAGAAGGAATCAACAGATTTCCAAAGTAGCTCCAGCACTGACTAAGAGGCGCCGGCGCAGCCGGTAATGTCCATCTCTGAGGACAACGCTCGCAGTCTGAAAGTATCAATTACTCTTAGGTACTGGCTGTGCTACTCACCTTTTTCGAAAAGCCGCGTTATGACCAGCTACCGTCAGGTCATCAAGTCTGCTTAAGTTTCTAACATAATGTGTCGGCTTGAGTTATGTAGAGCGCGGAACGGAAAGCAGCGCAGAGATAGAGAGAGAAAAAAAGTCTTTAACACACACACACATACACACACACACGAAGTGGAAGGCATATGCTGGGCCTTACACCTAGTCAGCTAAATTTTCATGCGCTGGCGTGCGAAAAGATGTCCGAGCAAGAGAACAAAATACAATAGCAGGAAGGTTAATTAGGCGATTCTCAGGCTACCGTACACGTGCAGAGGGGGATAAATGTACAATAAGGAAAGAATTCGAAAGATGATGGTATGAAGCCAGGGCGGCGCCGCGCGCGCGTATTCCTTACTGTCGAAACGGTAAAATGCAAATCAATAAAGGGAGGTTATTTTCAGACTCTATTAAAAAAAAAGCAATCAACCCAAAATGTCTCTCAACTACATCATTTGATTTGAGCGTACCGTCATAACATGCTCCGGAGTACTTATTCTTTTTCTAAAAAATAAGCAAATGGTGAGCTCGATTGCATATTAAAAGAAACCTTTATATATGAAACACATTACATGTGGCAAGCAAACATGTGCCATGTAGAGGGAACATACATTCCTTTATTAAAATAGAAGCAGTGAAAATTTTTGCTTGCTTCGCCCATCTTGGAAGGGCTGTTCAATTTATTAACTTTGCAGTGAGTGCATAGTGCAAGGCAAAAAAGACAGTGTTTAGGGACGACGTTTAAGAAAGCCTTTGGTGATCTTTCGCTGCCTGTCGCGCGAAGTTCCTCCACAGCCATCGAATCATATGACCCCTCAGGTTGTACTCACGAACCGATCAGACAAATAATTAGAAAGCATCGCGATGCTCTCTGAAATTCATGATGGTTTGGTGGGCGCTATTTAACACAGAGACAAAGAGAAGAAAACGCGGGACTGGCGCCTTTATTTCTCTTCGTTTCTTTGTCTCTGTGTTAAAGAGCGCCCACGAAACCGTCATGAACAACCTACCACTCGCCCAACTTCCCCTTCAGTTGTTCTCCGAAATGAATCGTCTCGCGCAGGTCAACCGCTTGAGTCGATGGTTTCTCTATGAGAGTAAAGCATTTGAAACGGGAGGGTAGCTACGACCCTCGTGCGGCTGTAAATCTACGTCTGCATTCTTATTCCTCTAAAAGATGACGCAGCTTAAAATTTCCCTTATGAGGTCGTTTCAGTGCTTTCTGCAATTACAACAAGATGTGTCAGCTTACTTCACCACACAACAAACTCTCTAACAAACTGCGGTGAGCTAACAGCCGCTTACACTGCGCGTCGAATTCGCCGTTTTTTTTTCGCGGCCGCCTCAAGTGGTTCAAAATGCGGCGCCCAACTTTGGTTATTTACATCAATGGCAGAATATCCTTTGCGTAATGAAACGTCATTTTGACGTCATCTATAAATGTTTATGCATGACGTATTTCCCGCCACACAACATCAGCCAATCAGATTTTAGGAGTCGGCTCTTGACAGTGGGCGGTTCATTTCAGCCCATTCGTAATACAAGCGTGAGTGCTTCCCTTTCTATCATATATACCTCTGTTTTCCCTCCACAGTTACTTATGTATACCCTCCATGCATCATGAATACCGCTGCTAAAAATTCGTTTTCACGCTCACGCCATTTTTACGTCACCGCAAAAAGCTGTTTCGACACACCGAAATTTCGCGCCACAAATTTGAAACACGTGACTGTTCTGAGAACCAATCAGAGAAAAAAATGGCGCCGAATGTCGACCATGTGTGTCGAGAATAGGGCCCCCGCTCAGCCTGCTTCAAAACCATTACACGAAGCTGTGATGCCATCTATTGATTTTTTTTTTAGATTGTTACTCAATTGCAGCCGTTTTGTTATAGTGTTGCATGTTGCTGCGTTGCACATTAAACCGAAGATAAACGTGGTGGTACCGCCCCATCATCACACTAGTGTGGACAGAGATAAGACGGATGTAAACAGGCGCGAATTGCCCACATCAAATTAGACAACAACAACAACAACAATTGCCCAGAACCAGTTTGGCGCGACTGCAGCACAGCCACAGGCTGGGCAAGGCAACCGTGGGGCAAGGTAGGCTAGGGAGCACAATTCGCGCACAAAATATTCTAGTAATTGGACCGCTGTAAACACAACAGGGCTAAATATTGACACAGTACAGTGTTTGCCTTCGCTCTGCGCTGATCGGGAACGTGTGCCTCCTCGAGGCGAAGAAACCGAAGTTCTCCCGTGGAGGCGCGGGCCCTGCCTAGTTTGGGATCAGTTCTTCAGTTCAGTCGTTCAGTCGTGTCCGACTCATCGTGACCCTATGGACTATGTCACGCCACGCTTTCCGGTCTCTCACTATCTTCCTACCATCACATAACTTCATCTGCAGTGCCTCAAGGATGCCATCTAACCATCGCGTTGGCTGCCTACCCCTTCTCCGGCGACCCTCAACCTTTCCCAACATCAAATCTTTCTCCAGCGACTCCTCTCTTCTCATCAGATGACCAAAGTAGCTGAGCTTTAACTTTAGAATTTGACCCTCCAATGAGCAGTCAGGGTTTATGGTCGACAATATCGGCTGATCCAAGGAACTCTCAAGAGTCTTCGCCAACACCACAATTCAAACGCGTCAATTCTTCGGCGGTCAGCCTTTTTCACAGTCCAACTCTCGCATCCATACATCACAACTGGAAAGACCATAGCATGAGGTATACGGATCTTGGTCGGCAGACTAATGTCTCTGCTCTTTACTAGGCGGTCAAGGCTGACCATTGCTCTCTTTCCCAGTTTGGGATAGCTCTGTGCAATATGGCTTCTGTGTCCCGGTGACTTCTGATGAGTCTTTGTTCTATGATAATATAAATACGTCATTTTCTAAATAGCGTAAAGATGTTTGCGTAAAGCACTAGTGAATGTTTTCAGTCGCAAGGCCGTCTTGTATGGGCGCCAGCTTAGCAACGGCGTCGTCGTCGTTGTTTAAGGAGCGAATACAGTCTGACGAAAAGCGCGCGCACACTCGCACATATGCTGTGTTACATTGGCGAAAACACTCTGCTTTTAGTTCGACGTGCTGCAGCGTCCAACGTAACCGGTGGCTGCCAGCGCACTCCGATCAAGGTATGTGTACTATGGTAGCGAAGGCTCCACAGACGCCCATACGTACAAAACACGGCAGCTCATGAGCTGCAGCGACCACTGAAAATTGGGGGGGCCATGATTTCGAATGACGTCACGCATACGTTCACTTTGCCGCGAAATATAAACAAGGTTCTTAAAAAACCGCCGCGTTGCATTGACGAGCCTGCATCTTTTAAAGGTTGTTGCCTTTCAGCGCGCGCCAACTGTTGCCATCTAAAAGAACTCTAGTTTCTGTTATTTACGCACTTGTTTACAAGCAGTTACTCCAGCAGAATGAAAGTGATTGGCCGAGGTGGCGGCAAAGAAAGGCAGCAACACTTTCAACCATACACCAAGCATGCAAATTCATAATGCAAACACTGCTGCTGTCGTGCCCAGTTCTCAACAGGGTGTACCAAGTGATCAATGATGGTTTTCATATTCATGGTTTATCGCACCAACTAAGCAAATGCAGCAAAAATCACAGCAATAAAAAAATTCATGTCACAGACAGCACAAAGGGTAGCTCTGTTTAACCGGGCTAAGCACCTCAATGATCAGAGCCGAGGCATGGAAAGCGTTCGAAGTGCCTGTCACAAAACATCACCAGATAAGAAACATGCATGTACAGAAAACAAAGCTATGACAACTGCAATTAAAATAAAATGTCATGAAAGCAGGTGCATCAAGACACACGTATTGCATAGAGCACTGGGATTATACTCTTCATATTTAAATTCTTCAAGGCAAATCAGGGTTACAGCAATCCAGACAGCTTTCGCATCAACACACTTGCTTATCACAGGGGCATTAGAGCATACTGTGTACAAAAGAGTGTCTGTGTACAAACTCCAGATCTACTCACCCGTGAGAGTCAGCCGGGAAGCGGTATAATAAGACACCGACGGTTGAGTCCACACTGCCGCAATGTGCCACAGAGCATCGCTTTCTCACTTTGTGCGGGCTCATTTTGCGATAAAGCGCTAAGCGCAATATAATAATGCAAATGACTTCGCACTGCCTGCACGTCGAAGGGGACAAAACCCCTCCAAAAAATAAACACGGCTGCAGGGGGATATTAAATCTCACCCAACGGCGACACAGCAGCGACCAGCAAGGACGTCGAAATCTTCGCAAAAGGGACATTTTCAGACTTGCAAACTAAATTTATACGCTTTCCCGGGCGCACCAATGCCCGCACCACAGCAAACAGCGATAAAAAACTGTTTCGTGCTTCGTCAACTTCGTTATCTCCATTCTCTTGGCTACCTCTGGTTGCCTACTTTGCAAGAACTTAAAAAGGCCTGAAAAGTTTCGTCAAAACCTTTGCAACATCAAGGAGGCGCCATAAGAGGGTTTCAAGATTTCTTTAAAAATCAAGAATTTCTTAATAAAATACCTTACCTCATTCACAAGCAGAGTTATCAAAATTTCTATACTTCTTATGTTGATTGATACTTTTTAATTTGTAGTAGTAAAATTTCTTAATCTGAGTAATTGGCCCCCCGACCTGTGGCTATGCTGCGATACCACTAAACCGTTTTTTGGCCCAGCCATGGAGGAAGGAAAGAACTTGGCACACGCCCTGACGTCACTTTTTTGAAACCGACATGGCCGCGCGGCAGCGCCGTAACCGGACGCTGCAATGTCTTTTCTCCTCCTTTGACCTCCACATTTTCTATCTCCACGACGCTCAAGTGCCTCGTACATTTAGCAACGCTGTTGCTAGTGGCCCGAGTTTTCATAGTGGCCGGACTTAGCTAACCCTTAATTTTGACGTAACTTCCGCCACACTTTCTTCGATGCATTGGGAATGGCAAGGGTCTCTCTTAAGTTATTTCCTTCCTCCATGGGTCCAGCCTTCGCCACTATTCTACTTCCGCTATGCTCCGATAGGCGCGGCGCAGAGATGGCTCCTGCTCCCTTCGAGCATATACAAGGCCCATCGCATGGTCGCGTTACTTGGAACCAAACGGGGACAAAACCCCATTGCGAGCGACACCAATCGCTTGGAAGAACATCTTCAAATACGGTTGTAAATATTGGAACTATACTGAGTACAAAATGAAGAAAACTAACATTTTTACGTTCTGATGTTGATTAAATTTAGCTTTTAGATTTTTTAAAAGAACGCGGTATAGTTATGGTGAAGTAATTATCGTGCATCTTACTTTTTTGGCCTTTCATGCTCTTGTAATTCCGTTGTATTGTCACAGGGATGAAGGAAACGTATCATCACTTATTCTTGCCATTTGGAAGCGGCACACAACATGAACGTAGTTTCTAATGTATGAAAGGTAGGCGCACCTCGTTGTGTTAGCAGCGGTAAATTTTGCACCGTGCAAAGTTTCTCGGATGGTGTTGTGTCAACGCTTCTCCGTTTCGTCGCAGCAAGTGGCGGCATGCGCTGCTCGAATGGCGTTTGATTGCACCGCTTTAGAATTTTAACCCGGGAGGTGGTCCAGCGCGCATTTGAATTCCTTTCTTGGGCGCGTGTGGCCTTCTGCGCAACCTTTCTCCTGTTAGCTTTGCTGCTCATTTCGGTTACTGCGTCGCATTAACCAGCATTACTTACATGAATTCACTCCAGGAGTTATTACTGACGAGTAGTCGCGTGGACCACAGTTTTACGTTATTTACGTGACTGCATTAAAAAATATGTCAAAGGAGGTGTTGTTGATAAATGACGCTGTCGAGACGGCGCGGCGACATCTCGCGCCTCTGCGAGCCCAGCAGCATGCTGTGAAGTCCTCGTTGGCGTTCCTCAGTTCTCGTTTTTGTTACGTTTTATATTACGTTGATAGAATAGACTTGCTCCTCTGGTACTTTATAGTAGTGTTTATTATAGTGCTCAAATATAACCTGAAATAAAGCGCTCGAGTTCTAAGTGAATTGTCAACATCGAACAAGAATAGAAGTGTTCCTTAGTGTTTCTTCAAATGCACACTTTCCTTTTACTGCACTTATTGATGAGCTTACTGAGGTGATTATTACCGGCTTATAAAATGTGTACTATAATGTGTTATACAGGTAGCGTACATGTTCGGTCAATGTATTAATGCTAAACCAGCGCTAAAGAGCACAGAAGAAGCACAACACAAGTGCTTTTGTTTTGCTGTCGTCTCTTCCGTGTTTTTTTATTCGCGCTCGTTTAGCATGAATACCTACCAACTCGCCCAACTTCTCACGTGATCGGTCAATGTGTCTACTCGGTTTTCACCTCAGAAGTTATGCACTGTGGCACGCGTTTTTTCCAGTTGTTTCTAATGCATCTTGCAGCTTCCTATAGTGGCCGCCGTTATTTCACCAGGAACATCCACAGCCTCGAAAGAAGTACCAGCTGCATCAAGAGCGCATCCAGAAACTTTAGCAGTCCGCACTACGACGTCGCCGAGGCCCTTGGTCGAGATAGTAAATGATATCAACACATATATATCGTCATCAATTGCTGCACTAGTTGAAGCTCAGCAGCATTAAAACGCTGTTGTTGCCTTCGCAGTAGCTGCAAGAAAGCATTTAACCTGGAACTTCACTTTCATCCCAAATGGGCTGTAGATAATTTGGACAGTTTTTCATGTGAACGTAAGTGAAGACACTGCAGCGTTGGTTCAAGGTGTGTTAATAGGCGTTTCCTTAAATATTTGAACTAATAAGAAGCAAAGAGCTTCGTTTTCGGCACCCGGGCGTGCATGCACTATAATCATCATCATCAGCCTGACTATGCCCACTGGAGGGCGAAGGCCTCTCCCGTATTTCTCCAATTAACCCGGTTCTGTGCTAGCTGCATCCACTTGACCCCTGCGAACTTAACCTCATCCACCCACCTAACTTTCTGACGCCCCCTGCTACGCTTTCCTTCCCTTGGAATCCAGTTTGTTACCCTAAGCGAGCATCGGTTATCCTCTCTTCGCACAACGTGTCCTTCCAATGTCCATTTCTGCTTCTTCATTTCCGCTAGAATGTCGGTAACCTGAGTTATTTCTCTGACCCACTCCACACGCTTCCTATTTCTTAATGCTACCCCTATCATTTTTCGTCCCATAGCCCTCTGGGTTGTCCTCAATTTAAGTATAGAACCCACTTAGTTAGCCGCCACGTTTCACTCTCATAGGTGAGTACAGGTAAAATGCAACTGTTGTATACTTTCCTCTTGAGCGATACCGGTAAGCTGCTAGCCATAATCTGCGAGTGCTTGCCAAATGCGCTCCATCCCAATCTTATTCTTCTTGTTATTTCCTTTTCATGGTCCGGATATGTGGTTACTACCTGTCCTAAGTAGACATATTAGCCTACTACTTCCACTACTTCGCTACCTAATGTAAACTGCTGCACTATAATGTTTGACGAAATCCACAGTCAGGAAAAGCCCTGCAACACACCTTTCGATTAATTTGAAGGCGTTGTGGAATAATATACCGTGCAGGGGTGGAATCCTTGCGATAAGGCACTGGTGTCCATGGCTGGAGGCACTGAAGCATAATGTGAACGGCTTCATACTTATTTTTGATAGGTGTGAAGGCTTTTTTTTGAGACTTTTATTGAGAGCTTTGTGCCTAGAGACATTATCGGCAAAGCCCTTTCGTTGATCCATCCTTGATGAAAGAGTAGAACATTCTTGGCAGTGTGCAGCGGTACCGTATATGATGAAATGTTTCCTTCTTCGCATGAGTTAGGCTTCATTGGTTTGAGAGGTAAAGGAAGGCCAAATTTTGTTATGTAGTTACTCATTAGGTCTATATTCAGATGACCAAAATTTTACTCCTGTTGATAGTGATGGATTGTTTTGTGGCATGCATATATTTCAACTACGTAATATTTGAACTGATGCGAATCTTACTGCCTTGGCGTGATGTATGCAAGCTGGCTGCTATTTGTAAACAGATTTTTCATCTTCAAGCTGGGCCGTACTGCTGATGCGACATACTACTTTGTTTTATTATTGAAGCTGAGTATTCCATCTTGTTTTAAGGCCTTATGTTCGATTTAGTGCACCATGTTGCTGCTTGATCACGTCCAAGAGCTGACATTAAACTGCTGCTTCTTCACCTACACTCAATTTTGCATTTTGGTTATGTAGTGTGCAAGCACCACGGCGAATTTGTGACTCATCAGGCCACTGCATGCCTGAATAATGAATTAGATGTAACTAACGGTGTAAAGCTGCATGCTTTTACATCACTCGCAAAGAAAGGCGAGGCCAACGACGACGGAGACTGAATGATGCTTGGACAAGTACGCAAAAAATAGACCCTGTTCAACACCAACAGTTCCCTTAAATTGGCTGCCACATTTTCTGACAAACTACATATCCACAACAGTTAAAGGATAAATTTTTTTCCCGATTTGGCTGAGCATCGTTCAGTCTTCGTCGTTGTTGGCTTTATCTTTTGTATTGGGTTTTGTGTTTGTCGTTTTATTAGCACTAGTATTTAGAACCATTCGCAGAGGGCGCAGCGGTGAAAAGAAACTCGTGCTTTAATCAGTCAGTCCCCATAAGGTCTATGTAAGTTTCGCTACAATGGGATCTTCAATAGCAGCATAGCCTCGAATATTTGCACGCCCGATCAACAACTCAGGCGTGGCTTTTCCAGATTATCTAAAAGCGAGTGTTGTTGGCGCCGCTTCGCGTGACGCACTAACAATAAGTTCGTCGAGGTAACGCACATTTCCGCAGTGAGGCGCTCGCAGCACAAGGCTGCCGCTGCATGTACCGCGCTTTATTTTGCGTAGAGATTCCAGCCACAATCACCGCAACCTGCTATCTCCAACGTATGTGCCTTTAAAAGGGTAGTACATAGCTGCACGAGCGCAAACAATTTCATGCAGACAATCCGGATACATGTAACAAATTTTGGCCACACCAAAGCTAACATTTAGGTAACATTCTTTAAACGGGGGCCGGATTACGGGACTCGCTCTAAAGTTTTAGAGCGTGACGTCAAAATGACGACTCTTTGAAGCCTCAACGAGACGTCAACGCGTGACGAGGATCGGAAGCCACCAATGATGGCAAGGGTGTCGCCCCGGGCCGCTTATTTTCACGGCAAGAGGTTTAGTCGCACGTCAAGAAGCCGTTTTCTAACTTTATTTATACATATAGCGCGTGAATAAATTAACTAAAGCTTTATTTTTTCAAGAAGCCGCATTACAAGCTCAACACCATAAAAAAAAAATCACGAAGCAGCTGCAGTTTTGCAATTAAGCGGTCTCGTGGGTAACTTCTGTTGCCGCGAGGGCGCGCTGGCACAGGTAAACAAACCTTGAAAATGGCGCCCTTCAGTAAAACAGCTGATTCCACGGCTAGTGCCGGCTTTTTCGCATCGTCTGAAGTCAAGGTACTGTGTGATGGTGCTAAATGCGCGGAGAAATCATATCGAAAGCAGTGTAATCGGGGCTCTGTCTATTTTTCTTGAACAAACAGAACCAAAAGAAAGATCGACCGCGGAGCACGCTCCGTTCGGCAAAATAAACGTTTATGTCCACACGAACGTCTTACACACAAACGCTTCAGTAAGAACGAACACAAGGAAAACCAACGCGGTTGAGCGTACACTACCAACGTCGCTCGTTTTCATTCGTTTTGCACTGTATGTCCCTTTCGCCCCCGCCTTTTGCTTTGGGTGCACTGCGGAGCCCAACCACCCTTCAGCGCGAACTTTGCAGCAGTTAGGTTCAGCCATTTGACGCACGCACTTGCTAACCGTCGGTTACAAGAAGCCGAACTTGCGAAGACTTGAAACCCTCCGGAGGCAAAAAAAAAAAGAAAAAAAAAACGGATCGGAGCACACATGACAGCCGCACCGACAGAGCGGTCGACTGCGAGCTCCATCACAGTTCATCGGCACGTTCGTCGCACCACCATTCCGCTTTCTTATTTTCAAGTCGATTGACTGATTGATTGAAAACATCTTTATTTATTCAGTATTCTCAGAACATGTGGGTGGGCCGCCTAGTCCGGTAGTCCATTGGCTGCTGCTGCTGCGCTGGCCCTCCCCACCAGCCAGTGCTGACGGTCAGGATCATCGCTGAGCAGAATAGCCTCCCACTGCTCCTACGAGGGGTTGGGAATGGGGTCAACTAAGGGATTAAATTGGCATGCCCACACCATATGGTAGAGGTTAGCTACCTCTCCACTGTGTGGGCACTGCGGAGAGTATAGTGTAGGGTACCACAGGTGTAATTTAGCTGGTGTTGGGTATGTGTTGGTTTGTAGTCTCCTAAGGATGTTCTCTTCTAACTTATTGAGGGATTTGTGTGGTGTTGGGTACTCCTTTCTGGCTGTTCTGTATGGCGCGAGATTGTCAGCATACACTGCTAAACCTATCAGGTCACGGCACCCCTTATGGTCATCAGGGGGAGACGCCCGGTATAGAAGAGCTCGGGCATGCCTGTGAGCGGCTTCGTTTCCTCCTGGTAGTTCCAGGTGACTGGGAAACCAGATGATTGATGCTTGGTTGGGTGGGTGCTTAGTTAGCAATGACAACCCTGACTTATGAATTAATCCGTAATTGAAGTTGCGACAGGCGTTTTGGGAATCAGTGAGCACAACGGCGTTGGGGTTAGATGCTACAGAAATAGGCGTCGAAACAACTCGTCGAACAAGTAGAACGCATTCTCACACACCGCCCTTCGTCGTTGTTCGCGCCGGCGTTGCCGCTTCAGCGCCGCAGGCCCCACTCACACCACTCCGCCGTGGACGCCACCGCCATTTTCGCTCTAAAACATTTTAGACCGCCTCATCGCGCTCTACAAAAATAGTCTAAACCCACGGGCGTAATTAGGTGCGCGACGTCATCTGCTTTTTCGCCTCCGCGACGCAATCGCAGCATCCCGTGACACAACTTTTCAAGATGGCGACGGCGACCAATAGGAGCGGACGTTTTAGAGTCGTATACACAACCTACTGACCTCTGAGCGGAACACACCACTGTACGAATTTCATTAACCGAGCAGATTGCTCTCCGTAAATATGTCAAATTTCCGCGTGGGTTTAAGCTTCATCCGGCAGTATGCGCACACATTACTTCAGTAGCCTAGTAGCTCCGCTGATCAAGATGTCACTTTATTTAGAAACCAATGAGGCCCTTGAACATTTTACACAGTTAAGTATGATGCATACATGCTGTACAGTTTCTGAATGAGAAAAAAGACCGCATGCATACAAGGAAATAAAATAACCAGAGCCCCACATTAACATGCGCTATACAGAACGTTACAAATGATGTACGAGGCAAGTCGCAGAGGGTCGTCTGCACCCATGTGCCAAAATGTATTAGTAGAGCAGCTGAAATTGCATAGACGCTGAGGCACCGAAAGTTGCGGGGACTGGTTAGGATCGCCACGCCGATGCATGACTAGTGTCGAGAACGTGCTCTTCTGCTCCCCTCACGACTGACCGCGGCTTAAGGAGCAGAGTCAGTAGATAAGTACGACAGAGGCGTCGAGGCGTACGTTGCGCTGCCCACGCACAACAGCAAGCACGCCGATGCGAGCGCATCGTTTCGGGAAATCTTATCAACGAGCGAAGCACCTAGTTTTATCGATGGCCGTGAAGCGGCGCTTCCACCTTTGTACCGCCACGGCCGGTCTCGAGGGAGAGCGCGCTTCTCTTCTCTTACGGCCTCTCCAATGGGGTCTGCTTCCACCGCCCGCCGTACCTCGATGGGGTCGCCACCGCCCCACTGCTGCCCCTCTGCTACAGCCGTTCACGCGAAAGGGAAACGCGCGCTCACTTTTGGCTCCGCCCGCGTCAGTTGCAACCGGCAGGTCCTGACATTTCGCCCCTTATGGTTTATACAAAGGCCGTAATCAGCATCGAACATTTATCGTGTACGAGGAATAAAGTACAGTCAACAATCCGCTCACGCGCGCGTGCGCGCCTTCGTCAGTGCGACCGTGCACGGTCGAATGAAGCTTTGGGTACACTTCAACATTTTTTTCCCCTGGTCGAATGAAGCTTCGGGTACACTTCAACGTTTTTTGCCCCTAAGTTTTGTACAAATATAAATTTACCAGGCTATGCAATGTGCCTTTGAATGTTGCAAGCAAGTGTAGCGCGACCTGACGTCAGCACATGGTGAACTGTTGGGTAGAGATTCTGTCAACTGCTACCGTTTTCGTTTGGATCAAAAGAGACACCGGCGAAAATTCAATGCGCGTCACAGATTCAGAGTAAAGAACAAAAATTTACTCATATAGTAAAAATTTCACTTGTCTAGTGGAGTGGGCTGTTCTAGCTTCGTTCAGAACATATCAGTCGGTTGAAAGACAGAAGATGTATATGTAGTCTCGCAACTTATTTTAATCTAGGAAATGGGCATAAACAGTTAAGCAGAACTGAAAAGAGCGGCCAACAATAAAACAAATTGTCGTTCAAAGGTACGCATTGCACTACATATTCATCGTAATGCGACCTGCGTCTAGAAAATTCAGTCTCAAAATCTTCCTTCATGGCTTGTGCACATAAGGAATTGGCCTCTCATTCTTCCGCCACTTTCCTGGTATAATTATTTGAGAAGAATTCTGAGAAATTTTTCAAATGTCAAAGAAGCGGACCTAATAACATGGCAGTTTTCAATTCCTTTCGGGCAACTCAGTGTTGAATTCTCAAGTGCTGACTGAGTAAGGATCTTACGTACTTCGAGAACATTTGTGTGTAATAGGTGCACGGCTGCTTTTTAAAAAAAAATGGCTTGTCCAATGTAGGGCAACAAGCTCTAGTTTCGGATAATGCAGTCCACTAGAATATTGTCCTCGTAGAAGAGTGTACTACATGGGGCTGCTTCTTTCGCTTGTTTGAAGAAGAATAGCGCAAGCGTCACATCCGAAGTTGATTAACTTAATATATCCATTGACGTAAGGCAAACCGGATTATGTGACAGTGGGAAATGGGATGGCAGGATATACCTTCACTTCCTTGAGTTCCTCGGTTATGATTGCGGAGCAGCAGAAATTTATCTTTTTTTGGCCTCGACGCAAGGTGCCTTGATTTTGCTCTCAGATGAAACGTACGTCCGTCTTGACAATGTAGTCAAGTACCGCTAGCTGTTACGGCCCTCACGTCTAGGACATGTCGTTCCCTTCCGCACATTAACCTTACTTTCCCGGAGAGAGCCTTGATGGGTAGCTATATAGGGCTTAAAATGAGTCTTTAGTGAGACATTTTTTGCATACTTTCGGATACATGTAGCAGGTGAACTCATTTGTAAGTCACAGCATCGAGTATCACCTTCAACATTTATTGGCCTCTTTTTACCACTTCCAGCACAAGTGGTGTCATGAATATCAAACCATTTTGATTGTTTTCATAATAAGCTTAATATCATGTAAAACTGTCATGGAAACAACGTTTATTTGCACAATTAAAATATTGTGTATAATACCATGCAATACATGAATTGTAATAACATTTAAAACTCAACCCTACAACGTTTACTTTGACTGTTATACCAATAATTTATATCATACAAACATTTTGCAATGTACATTGCATTTTTGTGAAATAATTTTCATTTTCAATACTACATGGATGGTTTCGCATCTAGCGCTGAAAGATGGTTTTGCTTTTGCAGACGAGTTGCAGTCATGTTAACCTTGAAGAAACTTCGTTGTTATCACTGCTAATTCAGTTTTTTTTTTTTTTTTGTTTCTACTCTTGCACAGGCTTGGAAAAATTTCGGATAAAAATGGACAATAGTAGCTATACCGTGCCGCAGTGTATGTAATGCTTGTCGAACGTTTGCTGAACGACAGTGCGGGCGCTCTCCCTCGAGACCGGCCGTGGTACCGCTAAAACCCCTCAATAAAGAAAAAGTAGCGCCAACTCCCCTCACCTCCTCCGACGCCGCCGCTCCTCCTCTCATATTTCGACCGTGGCTCCACCTACGCGGTGCACGACTAGCGCGAGCTCTCCGCAGCAGGCGCCGGTCACGGCCGCCTTGATCAGCGCGCACGGCGAGGGCTTGGCACCGTGTTTGCGTCGGTTTTCACCGGTGGAAAGCGCGCGCAAACACGGGACGGCGCTCGGCCAATGGGAGGGTAGAACTCCGAAAGAGAGCGCCGGAGAGGAGGCGGGCGGCAATCTTCACAATTTGGCGCTACTTTTAGTTTATTTAGGGGTCCTCGTGCGTGTGTGTGGGAAGAGGGTTTGCCTACGTACGTAAATTTTACCGTTAAAAATCAGTACAAGTGTCCCCAGGCCTGGCGCCCGGCTCTCACAAGGGTGTGCGCTGGGAAGAGGCTCAACAACCCCGCAAAATACCAATACGCAATTTTTGTGTGAGTATGCGTACGTCAGAAAGAGACTGCGTCCCTCTGCTAGGCCTGTTTCCTCGACTGTTGGAAAATCTTTTTTCTAACCTCAAAGCTGCATCTGTCACTCATCAACCCATCTCATTCCCTCGAGAAGAGCACGTAACATCCAAAAAGTCAAGCGACGGCGAAGTAAAAGTTTGCGAAGAGTATGGATGTTTATCTTTGTGAAACAAATGCTATAAGATCTATGCTAAAATATTCTGCAAAGCTTCTGTCGCCACAAAAATGCAGGCTAACGACAAAATAGCGGTGTCAGGAAACCAGCACTTGCTGTTTGCGGGGATAGCTTCCATTCGGTTCATGCGTACTGTCGCAGTTCCCATCTGGATCATAGTGAGTGCCATGAGCTAGCGTAGCATGCTGTAAGGAAAGCTTGATTGCTTTCGGTAAAGACGTGGTGCAAACATTACCGATAATTCAAAGCTGTGCCATCGCGTAGTGTATTTATTATATATTTCTTCTTGCTTGTCGTACAGTTCTCGGAATTGGCTTGATCATGTCTGTTTAGTTTATTTGGACAGCATTTTTTTTTTGCACGCCCAGAAGATGCTACAGTGAAGAAATGTTTCGTTTGCCAGTGGTACTGCTGAAACACTGTCGCTCAGAGGAAGTCTGAGTTGAGTCTGTGGGTCATGAAGCCATCGGAGGTGCAGTGCTTACGTCGCCAAGGGAGAGGTGCAAGCGGTTCGGATAGGAGGAGGCTAGAGTGATAAGCGCCAGCTGCTATCATCGCGGAGATTTGCAAGGAAGCGACCTTCGAGCCTCACCCTCCTTTATAGCAGAAAATGACTCATATGAGTTCGGATTCGTAGGATGTGCTGCAGGCGTATTAAGGAAACAGCGCAAAAGATTTGAACAGAACGGTGGATATACTTCTTCCCATAAGGATATGCACTAGCCCAGCAGGATGTTTGAGTGCAGGCGCTCCGGCCAGAGACATTATTAACATAATGTGTACTTCCGTCAGGGCAGGCTTCTTGCTGTAGGAAGCATAATAGGGAATCATGCACAGTTACATTTCTCACCCTTCGATGGTATTACATCTGGCATCTGTTTTATAAAGAATGTTCCTACTCCGCTGAAATGGTCAAAGGTGGCGTGCTGGTGAAACGTTGTGAAGATAAGGTTACATGTAATTAAAGTCGGCCCCAAAGTGGACGCTTGAGCAGTTGCCTTCGTACAGCCTTGCACATTACTTGGAACGGTCGCTTCTTGAGGAACCCATCGCCATTGAAGAACCAGGCATGTGGTTGGTTTCTCTTTTACATACATTCGTGGTGAGGGAGTGATGACTTCTTTTCACCTCAAAATACTTCTGTCTACTCAGTAGTCTTTAAGCTGAACAGTGGCAACATCACAAACACCGCTTTCCTCGATTTTTTTTTGTGTGTGTTTTCATACTTACTTCGTCACGACACCTCAACCTGCGTACACTTGTTTGTGAACATAAAGAAGCCGACATTCTGTAACAAGGGAGGTTACAATTTCGCCAGTCAGTTTTATGGCAGCATATTTCACTTGCGCATGAAGCATCCCTTACTGTAGAGCGCGGCGTTGGCGGCATCGTGGACCTTTGCTGCCACTCCTAGAAAAGCACGGTAATGGCGCTGCTTGAAATTCTTATCAGCTGTGTACTTACAGCGGCATGGACAGCGGTATCATTTGACTTATGCATAAGGCATAGCCATTCAAAATCGCTGGCGTTTTTTTTTTTTT
>JAJIZL010021317.1:0-16400 GCA_023969395.1 Amblyomma maculatum
AGAAGTGGTCAACTATCAATGGTCAAGGCCTTGGCTTTGAGAATTTTTTTTCTTTTTCTCTGCTGCACCTGTTACCCTCCCTACCCTTGCTCCGACCCGCAGCCCGACAGGATGAGAAAAAAACACGACAACCAGGTGGACATTGCTGGTTAGAAGAACCTGACATCTACGAGTAAAGCTCGAGCCTGCTTAAGCGGTAAGCAACTCGCGACGAGAGATGAACCTCAAAGAAAGAAAAGAAAAAAATATGTGGGACAGTAGAATGCTGAAATACTTTGATGTTTTCGCTAAAAGGTGTGAGCGCAAGCATGAAGAAGGTTTTTACGAGATGTGGGATGTGGAGGGTATCAAAGAAAGCGGGGAAAAAAGGGGGGGGAGGGGGGAGAAGAAAACAAAAACCCCGAGGAAAACTGTCCTTAAATGTACCGTACATTAGAGCCGTCCAAAACGATGTAACCAGAGCTTTTAAGGACTACAGACCAAGAAAGCAAAATCTTTCCAAAAAGGAACGTGACGCAGTGAAGGCACATAGCAGACGGAAAGATGTGGTCATCAAACCGGCGCATAAGGAGGCTGCATATTGGTCATGGACAAGGACAAATATATTGCCGCGAAACCTTCAAAACTGTATTTGTTGTTTTGTAACAGCCGCCGGCATTCAGGCTTATCACTCTGATTCTGGGCCGCGTATCAGTTCCGTAATGGTTGTTTCTTTGCGGCATTTATAATCGTTCACGTTAAGCAATGGCCTCCTCGTGGAAAAGAACTTTGCAGCCAACAAGACCGCGCAGCTTCTTGTAGGGCCTAAACACCTGCGGCAGGAAATTCTGCAGGCGTTGCACAATGAGCCCACAGCAGGCAACCTCGGATTTGCGCGCACGTTGCATCGAATCCAGGAGAAGAACTACTGGCAGCGACTGCTTGCCGAAAATTGCCCCCTACGTGAAGACGTGTCGTGAGTGCCAACGACGCAAGACGCCGCCGATCAGACCAGCAGGAGTACTAAACCCAATTCCGCCCCCAATCATGTCATTTCAACAAATTGGGATGGATCTCCTTGGCCCCTTTCCATCTTTGTCTATGGGTAACAAGTGGATCATCGTGGCCACTGACTACCTTACCCGTTACGCGGAAGCAAAAGCACTACCCAATGGTTCCGCGGCAGAAGTCGCCAAATTTTGAGTCGAACAAATTCTCTTGCTACATGGGGCCCCAGAAGTGCTCATCACGGACAGGGGAACAGCGTTTACGGCAGAGTTGACTCAAGCCATCCTGGAATACAGTTATACAAGCCATCGACGAACTACTGCATACCATCCCCAGACCAATGGCCTTACGGACCGCCTGAATAAAACGATCGCGGACATGATCGCCATGTACGTCGACGCTGAACAAAAGACCTGGGACGCAATCTTGGCGTGCGCGATCTTCGCGTATAACACGGGAGTCCAAGAGACGGCCAGAGCGACCCTGTTTAAGCTTGTGTACCATAAACCCTGACTGCTCATTGGAGGGTCAAATTCTAAAGTTAAAGCTCAGCTACTTTGGTCATCTGATGAGAAGAGAGGAGTCGCTGGAGAAAGATTTGATGTTGGGAAAGGTTGAGGGTCGCCGGAGAAGGGGTAGGCAGCGAACGCGATGGTTAGATGGCATTCTCGAGGCATTGCAGATGAAGCTACGTGATGTTAAGAAGATAGTGAGAGACCGGAAAGCGTGGCGTGACATGGTCCATAGGGTCACGAAGAGTCGGACACGACTGAACGCCTGAACTGAACTGAACTGAACGGCAGGGAGCCACGACAACGCTCGACGCAATGCTGCCGCACGTAACTAACGAGGACAACCTTGACGTCGCCGCCTACCTGCAGCATTGTAGAGGAAGCCCGACGAGTCGCAAGTCTGCGTATTATAGACCAACAGCGCACCGACAGCCGACGATACAACTTACGACGACGATACGCAGAGTACAACCTAGGAGACCAAGTGTGGATTTGGACACCAATTCGCCGTCGCGGACCAAGTGAAAAGTTGTTGCGTCGATAATTTGGGCCGCACAAAATCATTCGCCGCGCCGGACCACTGGACTATGAAGTCATTCCTGACGGAACGCCAGCATCACAACGGCGACGCGCATGCCCAGAAATAAGTACATGTTGTACGAATGAAGCCATATTAAACGCGTTAAAGAATCTGTGGTGTTTAAACTTTGCAGTGTTTATGTATAAGTTGCTGTGTTTTGGAACATCGAGGCGATGTTTTTTTTTTTTTTAAGGGGGAGTAATGCCGCGAAACCATACAGAAAGAGTTTGGTAAAGTGCGGACACTCAAACAGGGCCCAGCGGCCCATTTGACTGTAGTGCACCAAGCGGCCGGCGGCAACTACTTCCGGTCTTGCTGAAAGGCGCGTTATTTGAATGCTAGCATGCGCTGCGCCCTTCCCTGCCCTTTTGGTGCATTATTTTGGTTTTACATGGTCTGCTAGTGTTTCTATTTATGTTCAGCATGCATAACAAAAAAAATAGATTCCCTGTTCTCTAAATTGGCCATCAACGCAGCTGCGCCCCAGCCTTTGCAAATCAGTATTGCAGAAAAGACGCCAAGTGCTTTGTGAAATGAACATTTATTTCGCTGCATATAAAACACACAAGAGACGCGACAGATGTAGACGGACGCATTGACAAAACTTGGCACACATAAGGCGATGTGCAAAATACAGACAAATAAAAATACACAAGGCGAGAAACAGCACTTGGTAGAGACAAAAAATAGCATAACGTTTATTTCCAAATTATGGCAAATGATATGTAACAAAACAGGCATTATACATAAACTACACAGTCTCAGTCGCGGCTACCTTAGCAAGGGTAACTTGTATTGTTCAGGGCAGAGAGACGTACTGACGCTTGGGAAAAGGCCACTCTGTTCCCTCGTCGCATCAGCCGCGCGTCTGCTGCAGCCCGTGGGTCCATTCAGTGCTGTTGGAAAAGGAATGAACATGATGCAGAAGGTTGCACTGAAATGTAAGGCCACTGCACCGCGCACACAACTGTGCGTGTGGGTGCGTACTGAAGACTTGGTGAGCAGCAGTTGTGGTCCAGAACAGAAAAGCTGTGACTCGTAAAATTGATACAAAAGCTACTGTTGCAACGTAGAGGTCAGGAAATGCAGGCTAACCGAACTTATCTGAAAATGCATTTCTACAGTGAGTGAAATAACAGCTACTAAACCAACAACTATCTTAAAGAGCACAGAACAGCTGAAGCAATGAAACTTGCTGCATAATAAAACATTTCTCACTTTAACGTTGTCCCGTTACATGCAACACGACACCATGCAAAACTAGCCGTTCGCAAAACCGCGGCCGGCGGGCGCGCCATGTTGGCTTGCCCTTCATACGCAACTTTGTGAAGCGCAGACAACCGTGCTGAGCTAGACGGCCCGAAATGCCTCGCAGTTTGACAAGATTGAAACATTTCACACCTTGCGGTTGCCCTGTTAAACGCGACACCACGCAAAACTAGCCTTTTGCAAAATCGCTATGTCACGTCACCGCGGCGGTCAGCCCGCCTTGTCATGCCTGTTAGCTTGCCCTTCAAGTGCGACTTTGTGAAGTGCAGTCGCCGCCGTACTGAGCTAAACTGCCTGAAATACTGCACAGTTTGACAAGAAAGTCAAGAATGAAACGTTTCTCACTTTACCGTTGCTCTGCTAAACGCGACACTTAGCAAAACTAGCCGTTCGGTAAACTGCGTCAGCATGGCCGCACCGGCCGGCGAGCACGCCATTTTGGCGCAACGGCCTGCCCTGGTGCCTTCACATGCCCCTTTGTCAAGCGTGACGAGCTAAACTGTTCGAATTGAAGCTGTTTCTCGGGAACACAACATATTACACCTTGCCGTGGCTGGGAATCGCCAAAGTTACGGCTTAACGAACTGCGCCTGAACAGCCGGCGCGCCTGTTCACGAGCTGCGAAACTTATTGGCACCGGCCGGCATGGTCAACGCAAACTGCTTGAAATGCAGCGTAGTTAAGCAAAAAACGTTGCTTACCTTGCCGTCGTTTAAAACCGCTGTCGTTCCGCGCAGCAGGCCACAAGAGGTCTGTGCCTCACAAGCGCGGCGAGGCACGAGCACACAACCGCTCTCTTCGACAACTTCTTGTGTCTTCTAGAGCTCCGGCGGGTTACCGCTGCAGGGAGTGCCGTCGCGCGCGCGTCCGCGCATGAGCATGTTGGTTCCGCCATCGATCAATCGCCGGCAGCGCAAAATGTCGCGCGTCATTTCCTGGGGCCAGTTTTCGCCGAGTGACCGCTCTTTACCAATCTCTTTCTCTATGACGAAACCTTCAAAACTGTATTTGTTGTTTTTTACCAGCCGCCGGCATTCAGGCTTATCACTCTGTTCCTGGACCGCGTATCAGTTCCGTAAACTTTGTTAATGCTCGATGTCGCGAGTCACACATTTATAAGTTTCGTTGTAGCGCAAGATGCAACGAGATCTGTCTCGAAGGTTCCGGCCACTCGGGTGTCTTTCCACAATGTTATAGCCCGTGCTGGTAGCTGTTTGCGACGTTATCTAGATTGTTCTGTGCAGCGTCTAAATTAAGCGTTGACGAGTGTTACGGGCATTCTTTGTTCGACGATCGACCAGTACGTTTGTTGCTATCGCCGCCGCCAAGTTGCTTAGTTCTTTTGCGGGCGCAAGTCAGCCCAATAAAGTGTTAATTTCAGTACCATCAAGCCGTTGTCTTCATTTGTGTCAGCGACCCTGATGACCACCACGTGACAGTATTGAGGAAGGAATTAGACAACTGTCTAACACTAAATTTTATAAACACCTAAAAGGGAACCCACTCTAAAGCATCAAAACTTCATAGCAGGGACTCTAAATGAGCTCGCAAAAAGTGGACACATCTTCTGCGATTATGCAAATCCCTGACCGCCTCACACCCGTCGCCGGGCCGATTCTACATGCTTCCGAAAATTCATAAAAGGGGTAACCCTGGCCGCCCTATAGTAAACGGCATTGGCACAATCACAGAACAAATCTCCAGTTACATTGACACATTAATTGGACACATACCTGAAACACACCCACCCACATACGTGACACAAACCACTTCCTTCACGAAATAGAAGGTCTAAATATTCCTCAGGGGGCCTTCCTTGTAACCTAAGATGTAGTCTCCCTATATACAAATATCCCGCATTCCGACGGAATCAAAGCTCTAATTGAGGCCTATATACAGAATAGGAAGGAAGGATCCCCACTCCAGAAGTCCCAGAGGTATTGACGAAACTAGTACTCGAATACAACAACTTTGAATTCGACAAAGAACGCTACTTATAAATTAACGACACTGCCATGGGTACAAAAACGGCCCCTACTTATGCTAACATCTTCATGCATAGCCTTGAATTTGAATGTTTACTTACTTCCCCTATTAAGCCTATCCTATACAAACGCTACTTGGATGACATTTTCTTAGTTTGGACTGACACAGAACAATCACTCCTACATTTCATTGAAAACTTCAATCTCTTCCATCCTAGCATATCCTTCAGGCACACATATTCCCAAAACGATATTAACTTTCAAGACGTTGAAATTGCGGTTCATGAAGGGTCGCTCACCTCTAGCGTATACAGAAATACAACGGACCGGCAACAATACTTACATTTTCAAAGCTGTCATCCTCATCACTCAAAAACAAGCATTCCATATTCTCAGCCTCATCGATTCAAAAGAATTTGTTCCCAAGATCAGGACTTCGCACGAAACGCAATAAGTATGCGGAACGTCCTGACTAAACAACGATACCCGTCAGATATTGTTGACGACGCCCTAAAAAAGGCCTATGAACTCAACCGTGAGGAAATACTGGAAAGGAAAACATATATAGTCCGCCGAACAAGCCTGGTACTGCCTACACGAGTAACCCCCCCAACGTGAACAAAATCCTATAGAAACATTTCAACATTCTAGAACAGAGCGAACGTCTCTCCAATACCTTCACGGCTCCTCCCCAGGTTGTCTACAGACGACCGAAAAACATCCGCAACATCCTAGTCCACTCAAAAATAGGTAATAACCCGCGGTTGGGGTGCCGGCCTTGCGGAAAGAGTAGATGCCAGGTGTGCAGGCACATGCAGACATCAAGCTGCGCAACAAGCACAGCGTCAAATTTTAAGTGGAGAATAGATGGTATCTTTGATTGCGATGCCTGAAACGTAATAGATATCCTAGAATGCGTGTATGCCACAAGCAGTATAATGGCCAGACAGCTACCCCTCTACGAATGCGGTTTAATTATCACCGTGCTCATTTCCGCTCTCTGCCCAACCTTCCTATTTCAAAACATATCAACCAGAAACAGCACTCATTCGACTCAGTGAAACTAAAAGTTCTTCAGGGCGGACTCAATAATACATGGGAACGGGAGCAGCGTGAGTCA
Organism: Amblyomma maculatum; assembly: GCA_023969395.1. NCBI lineage: Eukaryota > Metazoa > Arthropoda > Arachnida > Ixodida > Ixodidae > Amblyomma > Amblyomma maculatum. The sequence continues at coordinate 6,454 of JAJIZL010021317.1, forward strand.
TACTTTATTTATAAGTTTAGGAAACTTAATACTGGGGTAAATGAAAACATTGGGACAATGTCGTCATTACGAGCCCTGCAAGTTTATTACTAAGCACATATATCAATCATTATCCCTTGACAGTATTCCTCGGGTTTTTTTTCTTCTCCCCCCTTCCCCCCTCTTTTTTTTTCCCGCTTCTTTGATACCCTCCACATCCCACTTCTCGTAAAAACCTTCTTCATGCTTAGCGCTCCCACCTTTAAGCGAAAACCTCAAAGTATTTCATCATTCTACTGTCCCGCATATATACTTTTTTCTTTTCTTTCTTTGAGGTTCATCTCTCGTCGCGAGTTCCTTACCGCTGTAAGCAGGCTCGAACTTTACTCGCAGCTGTCAGGTTCTTCTAACAAGCAATGTCCACATGGTTGTGTTTTTTTTTTTCATCCTGTCAGCCCGCGGGTCGGAGCAAGGGTGGGAAAGATAACAGGTGCAGCAGAGAAAAAGAAAAAATCTTCAAAGCCAAGGCATTGACCATTGATAGTTGACCACTGCTCCCAAAAACCTCCTTCACGCTTTGCACTCCCATCTCTTAGTGAGAACGAAAACAATTTTCTCACCATCTGCAGCAAACACGTACCCCCACCTGTGTTGTCTTTTTTTTTCCAAGGTTGTTCCACGGCTGCCTGTATTGTATACAGATGACTCCCGGCGGCCGGTGCCTTGGGTGGATGACCCTTTCGGCCTAGCCTACTCTCCGCTCCTGTGTGAGTATGTGTGTGTTGTGCATGCCCAACTGGTTCACCTGTATGTGCCCATATTCTGTTTATATCACTTCTTGCCAACACTATAAGAACACGACCAAGAATCATGTACCCTCAGTCTTGAGAAAGGCAGGGCTCCTTCCGAAACGTCGACTCCAAATAAACTTGGAAACAGTATGAAGCAATATTTCACTTATATATATACAGTTGAATCCCGCTATAACGAAATTCACGGTGCACGAAAAAAAATTCGTTCTCGCGGAACTTCGTTATCGCAAAAATTTGACGTGAAACGCAGAAAGAATTGCCCAAGCAGCAGCAAAGGCGTTTAATGCCAAAAATCTGTAAGCTTGGTTTGCTTACGCTTCACGGCGAGCAACGCCGTCACGCGATTTTCGCACTCGGTCAGCAAACCCATTGCAACATCGTCGTCTCGGACAGCAACGAAATTCCTGATGACATCAAAAGGTTTCGGTTTCGATTTTGAACGCGAAAATTTCGTTGAAGCGGAAACGCTCTGCAAAAATGGTTCGTTGTGCAGAGAAATTTAGGCCATTAATTCTTATAGGATACTCGCGGGGAATAAAAAATTATTCGTTGTTCGTTACGGCAGTTGCCGCAGCCGGCGCTTCCTGTACGTCGTCGTCTTCTTCATCGGAAGAGTCCTTATCATTCCGGGCAGCTTTTATGATCTGCTCATCACTCACATCTTCGTGAACAACAACACAAGCGTCAGCGCCGATGTATTCGTCGAGCTCGAGATTAGGCGGCACGGTTCCTATTTCTCCCAGCGTTTTCCAGGCGGCCGCGATCCCTGGAGCCGGTGACGCCTCTTCGTCGTCGTCTGTAACGCCTGGTGTTAGGCCAGCAGAGTGTACGGGTCGACCTTCGGCAAATCCGGCGTGCCTGAAACAGTTCACAATTACTGAGCGCCCCAGTGTGCTCCAGGCAGCAGACATAATCTGCAGTGCCACGTACAAGTCCACCTTCGTGTCTCGGCCGGTTTCAGTGTTAAAAAGCAGCTGCTGAATTAACCTCCCGCGGTAAGCGCGCTTCAGGCTAAGAATCACGCCCTGATCGAGAGGCTGTAAGACAGACGTGCAATTGGGAGGGAAAAACCTCAGCTCCGTGTTAGTGAGCTTGACTTCGTCGGAGTGATGCGCTGAACAATTGTCCAAAAGCAAGCAAACTTTACGGCCCTGCCGCTTCATGTCGCGGTCGAATGCCATCATCCATTCGGTGAAAATAGCGCGGGTCATCCATGACTTGTTGTTCGCCTTGTACTGCACAGGTAGGCTACGAGTTCCCTTAAAACAGCGCGGCTTGGCACTTTTGCCTATGACTAACGGCGGACGCTTGTCCGAGCCATCCATGTTTGTGCAAAGCAGCACTCTGATGCGTTTTTTGCTGTGTTTGCCGCCGTGACAGCGCTGCCCCTTGAAGTCGAGCGTCCTAGCCGGCAACATCTCGTAGAATAGCCCGGTCTCGTCGGCGTTGTAAATGTCTGCAGGCGCGAAGTTGCTTAAAATTCCGGCCATGTTACTCGCCTTCCAAGCAGCTGCTCCGTCCACGTCTGCTGACATTGACTCGCCGCACAACACTTTTCCAGCGATGTTATGGCGGGCCTTGAAACGGTTTAGCCAGCCAATGCTGGCTTTAAAATCATCAATGCCAAGTAGGCATGCATAGTTCAAGGCTTTCTGCTGGACGATGCTTCCGGACAGGGGGACGTTGCTGGCTCGTGCTTCCACAAACCACGCATGCACTGCTTTGTCCAACTCTTCATGGAGGGGCCGCGTCACCTTTTTGTGATTCGAGGATGTGCCTGAAGCAAGTGCCATTCTCACGCTGTCCTTATTGCCTAGAATCGTTGACAGCGAACTTGCAGGAATTCCGAAGTCTTCAGCAATTGCCGCTTTCTTCCTTCCGCTTTCTGCTTGGGCGATTATTTGAGCTTTTTGCTCAAGGGAAAGAGTTTTGCGTTTTTTCACTTGCATTGCCATCGTGTCCTGCGGATGAAAACTCGTCGTCGTCGAAGAGAAAGGCAGCGAGTGAACAACGCGACCACGACACAAAGCCAAAATGGCGGAACTGCAATCACGTGATTTCATGCTTAATGTGGCTTTGGATTTGACTTGGACTTCTCGCCAATAAAACTAGTTTCGGTTTCGATTTTGAACGCGAAAATTTCGTTGAAGCGGAAACGCTCTGCAAAAATGGTTCGTTGTGCAGAGAAATTTAGGCCATTAATTCTTATAGGATACTCGCGGGGAATAAAAAATTATTCGTTGTCGCGGAAATTTCGTTGTGGCGGTATTCGTTGTGGCGGGATTCAACTGTATATATATATATATATGTATATTTATTTTTTCCTTAAAGTTCGTTCAGAAGCTTTGCATCCTTTGCAAAATGGATAATATTTTCACCTTCGATAAGTGGATCTTCTCCCAACAGCAGGCTGGGATAGAGAGGGATCTGTTCTGTATAAAAACGTGCAAATATTTTTTTCCTTAACTTCTTTAATTCAGCGCACGAAAGTAGGACGTAGTTTATTGTTAGTTCACCTCCGCATCTTTCACAGAGAGGTCGTTCGTTTTTCTTTAGAATGACGCTATGTGTCAGAAGGGTGTGTTCGATGCGAAGACGACATAAAATGACTTCGATGAAGCGTTTTTAGTGACTGCACGATTTCCATTCTTCAACGATCGACTTGACAAGGTGCAATTTATTATTTATTTTGTTGTTCAATGAGCTCTGCCATTTTGCTCTCAGGTTCCTCTTTACAACTCTTAGAAGATCTTTATGTGGTATGTAGACTGGCTGTATTTTAGTATAACAGGCTGCTGCAGCACATGCATCAGGTCTCAATACCGCTGACACCAACCTGGCTTGGTACCCAACAGAGTTTAATTGTATGCCCCTGTGTTTCTGCGGCTATTATATTATGAATGATGTTTCCGATTAAAGGTTCTGTAGCATTTCTAAGATTTAATGCTGTGATAACACAGAAAGAATCGGTATGGTAAATCCATGAACAACAAGAGAAGCGATACATCAATAAAATAAAAAAGAAAAGCTCAACAGTCTGGTTATAAGTTGGCTAATAAAAATGCTTTTTACATTTATTTATTTACCTCCAGGGCCCAAGGGCATTACAGAGGAGAGTAGGGGTGAACAAAAGAAATTAAAACACCCAATACAGCAACAAAATAACACAAAACTAAATGGTCAATATACAGTAAATGATAACGACTGCGCAACAAGATATAAAAATACAAAATCATTAGCAACACAGCCAAGCATAGATGTTTAACAAGAAAAAGCACCGAAAAACGGCAGCAAGAGTATGTTAAACACTGGAGAGAAAAGGTTAGTAACAGCTGTACGAAAAGAAACGGCATCTGTAATTTCGGCAATGGCACAAGGAAGGCGATTCCAACTGTTAGAAGTGTCTGGAATGAAGGAGTGATGGCAGTATTTGGTGCGACATGATGGAATTCCTACTTTGTGAGCGTGATCAATGCGGGAAGTGTAGGACGGTTGCGTTAGAAGTTTCTGTCTGAGATATGTATTATAGGAAAAAATCTTATGAAACAAACTTAGCCGAAATACTTTTCTGCGTTCTGTTAGAAGAGGCCATGACAGTGAAGATTTCATGACAGTCACGCTAGAAGTGCGATAATAGTTAGACAATAAAAAGGGATATGCGCGATTCTGCACACTTTCTAGTTTACTAATGAGTGAAACGACGCTTTGGTCCCAGACAGAGGCTGCGTACTCCAGTTTTGGACCAACCAATTTTTGTATAGGAGAAGTTTTAGTGCGCTAGGACAAAATGAAAAGTTTCATCTGAAGTAGCCAAGAGTTGTGTTAGCATTATTAACTACGTGATAAACATGCCATTTCCATGATAAGTTATTAATTATGTGAACACATAAATATTTGTATGAAGAGACAGATTCAAGAGGAGCAGTGTTGAGGTAGTACGAAGGGGCTGATGTGCTAACGCGAGTGGCACGCATAAGTTTACACGTCTGTGTTAAGCTTCATATTTCAGGGCTGACACCATTCAGAAATTCTGTTAATATCGGATTGTAATATAGAGACGTCATGACCATTGGTAGTTTTACGATAGATAACACAATCATCCGCAAAGAGACAAATTGATGAAGTAAGGTTTACCGGAAAGTCATTTTTGTATGAGGAAATGCAGGGGTCCCAAGACTGAACATTGCGGCACACCGGAATCAACTGGGGACAACTTAGAGTCAGTATTATTTGCTGTAAATAACCGAGATTGATTAGCAAGAAAAGTGTGAACCCATGAAAGCATCTAAGTGCAATCTGGTTAGTTTAAAGATAAGTAATTCATGGGAGACTTTATCAGAAGCTTCACAAAAGTCCCGGCATATGCAGTCTGCCAACGAACTATCGTCAACAGTGCAATGGAGGTCAAGAGTGAAACATAAAATCTGGGTCTCACAGGAGAATGTTTTTCGAAAACTATCCTGAAAATTACTGAAAAAAGAATTAGTTTCAAAAAATGCAGCATGATGAGAGAAGATGACTTATTCCATGATCTTGCATGGTATGCAGGAGAGCGATACGGGATGATGGTTTTTAGGACAGTGTTTATCGCCAGACTTATGCAGAGGAATTACTTTTCCAACCTTTCAGTCATCGGGTACGCAGCCTGTAACAAGCGATTGCTCAAAAGGTTTAGACAGGACATTGAACGAGTATGCCTTTGTATTTAACAAAAATTTGAAATTGATGTTGTCCTTTTATGTGTTGTATGTCCACCATTATTCCTGTAGATCCAGCATGTATGATCCGGATACAAGTGTATTTCAATGTCGAGGAACCTGATAGTGGAGTTCTCCTGCATTTCATGTGTAAATTCTAAGCCTGCGATCACCGTCCTAAATTGCAGTAATAAAGGACCAATATCAAGCGACTTCATCGTACGGTAGGGCAAACAATTTAGAAAGTCATCCACAAACGGGAGCCATTCTACAAACCTAAAGGCCTCTAGCTCAATTCTCAGCGTATGGTCGCCTTTCGCCATGTACAGATTAGAAATCAAAGGCGCTATGCCTGAGCCTATGCAGGTCCTGTCTCGTTGGCCGTACACTATGCCATCATGCTCGACAAACAACAAAGTCATGTACAAAGGCAGTAATTCCAAAAATCCACACTGCTTCGTCAAATTTATAACCCCATATTCATCTATGCACTACTAAACTGCTGTGAGTGCGGCTTTCTGCGGAATGTTATAATACATTTCTTTAACATCGATGGATAGGCATCCTGCAGGCTCATTTGCTTGAAAAATGCAATAATTTCCTCCAATCCTGGCACCATGAACGGGTCATTGATGGGGAGCGTGGATAGGTGTGCCTGAAGATACTTGGCTACATGCCTTTGCCATGTGCTCCGGTCCTCGACGAACATTCGGAACGGCGACTCTTCCTTGTGAGTCTTCACGGCAAAGAAAAGTCTCAGTGAAAGCTCACTACTTCCTTTCACCTCAATCTTTAGCTTATCAAGACCCATACATGCACAACTCTTCGCCAACCCCCAAGCGTATCTGGTTGAGGTGCTCCACACAGAGGTCCGTTGCCTCGAAGTTACTGTAGATGGCTTCTAGAGCTTTCCAGTCTTAGTCATCCTTCTTCATGACCACGAATCTTGCTGTCTTGTCTGACAGGAGCAGTGTAAGGTTCCTCTCATTCAAGGAAGACACCGTTTTCCCTCGGCACACCCTCTATTCTTTGGTGTTTAGTGTTTCATGATGCACTGCAGTCCTTCAGACACATGAGAGTCCTTCTGGTTAGCTGGCGCCCGTTCCTCGACGACTGCGTGCACCATGATGATCAGCTGCAGAAGCTTCATGGGCTGCTGCGATGCGAACATAGAGTCTTTTTCCAGAGTCACTGTCACTATGCCTGGTAGCTGGCAGTCTGAAAGGTTGACCCAAACGAATCATTGCCGTTTCGTTTTATGCCTGCGTGGTAGCTTTCCTAGGAATATATCCCATGGTTGCTTTCCGCTTTGCTCGGCCAAGTTCAGGAAGTACCTTGTCATGAGATGGGATAGGATGATCAAATCGGAGAGCAATAATGGAATATAGCTCTAGGAAATACTACCACGCAAGAGACAAGGAAACGGCAATGATGCGTTTGGGTCAAACTTTCGGACTGCCAGCTACAAGGCATAGTGACCAAAACTCTGGATAAAGGCCCGAAGTTCGCACCGCAGCCGCACATGAAGCCTCCGCAGCTGATCAGCATTGTGCACGCAGTCGCGGACCGGGTGCCGCCTAACCAGGACTGTTGTGTGTCTGAAGGACTGCAGCGCATCCTGAAATACTGAAGACCATAGAATAGAGGGTGCGCCGAGGGAAAACCAGTGTATTCTTGAAGCAGATGAACCTTAGACTGTTGTTATCAGACAAGAAAGCAAGATTCGTGGTCGTGAATAAGGGTGACTATGACCGGAAAGCTCTGGAAGCCATCAACAGTCACTTCAAGGCAACGGACCTCTGTGAGGAGCACCTCAACCAGATACGCTTGGGGGTTGGCGAAGAGTTGTGCACGTATGGGTCTTGATAAGCTAAAGATTGAGGTAAAAGGAAGTAGTGAACTTTAACTGAGACCATTTTTGCCGTGAAGAATCACAAGGAAGTGCCTCCATTCCAAATGATTGTCGAGAACCGGGGCACATGGCAAAGACATGTAGCCATGTATCTCCAGGCAAACCTAATCGCGATCCCCATAATGATCTGTTCATGGTGCTAGGATCAGAGGAAATTATTGAGTTTTTCAAGCAAAATGATCCTGTAGGATGCCTATCTATCGATGTTAGACACGTTTAATAAAATTCCGCAGAAAGCCGCACTCACAGCAGTGGAGGAGTGCGTAGACGAATATGGGGTTTTCAAATTTGAGAAGCAGTGCGGAACTAGTGCATGTGGTTTTTGGAGTTACTGCGTGTGTACATGACTTCGTTGGTTGCCGAGCATGATGGCATAGTGTACGGCCAAGGAGACGAGATCTGCAAGGGTCATGCATAGCGTCTTTGATTTCTAATCTGTACATTGCGACAGGCGACCGTACGCTGAGAAACTATCTAGAGGCCCGTGAGTTTGTAGCATGTTTCCGGGATGTGGATGACTTTCTACTTTGCCCTACTGTAATACAGGACAAATATCAAGCGCCTTCATCATACGGTAGGGCAAACAAAATAGAAGGTCATTCACATACCGGAAACATGCTTCAAACTTAAGGGCCTCTAGCTCGTTTCTCAGTGTACGGTCGTCTTTCGCCATGTACAGATTAGAAATCAAAGGCGCTATGCATGAGCCTATGCAGATTTCGTCATTTTGGCCGTACACTATGCCATCATTCTCGACAAACAACGAAGTCATGTACACACGCAGTAATTCCAAAAAACCACATGCACTAGTTCCACACTGCTTCTCAAATTTTTTAACCCCATATTCGTCTATGCACTCCTCCGCTGCTATGAGTGCGGCTTTCTGCAGAATGTTATAAAACATGTCTAACATCGATTAATAGGCATCCTATAGGTTCATTTTGCTTGAAAAACGCAAAAATATCTTCCGATACTGGCCTCATAAACGGGTCATTGATGGGGATCGCGGATAGGTGTGCCTGAAGATACTTGGCTTCATGTCTTTGTCATGTGCCCCGGTTCTCGACGATCATTTGGAACGGCGAGTCGTCCTTGTGAGCCTTCACGGCAAAGAATGGTCTCATTGAAAGCTCACTACTTCCTTTACCCTCAAACCTTAGCTTATCAAGACCCATACGTCCACAACTCTTCGCCGCCCCCAAGTGTACCTGGTTGAGGAGCTCCTCACAAACGTCCGTTGCCTTGAAGTGACTGTTGATGGCTTCCAGAGCTTTCGGGTCATAGTCATCCTTGTTCATGACCACGAATATTGCTTTCTTGTCTGATAACAGCAGTCTAAGCTTCCTCTGCTTCAAGGAAGACACTGTTTTTCCCTCGGCGCACCCTCTATTCTTTGGTCTTGAGAATTTCAGGATGCGCTACAGTCCTTCAGACACATGAGTGTCCTTCTGGTTAGCTGGCGCCCGGTCCTCGACTGGGTGAACCATGCCGATGAGCTGCACAGGCTTCATGTGCGGCTGGGGTGCGAACTTGGGGCCTTTATCCAGAGAAGCGATCAATATGCCTGGTAGCTAGCAGTCTGAAACCTTGACCCAAACGCATCATTGCCGTTTCCTTTTCTCTTGCGTGGTAGCTGTCCTAGGACTATATTCCATTATTACTCTCCGACTTGATCATCCCCTCCGATCTCATGACAAGGTACTTCCTGAACTTGGCCGAGCAAAGCGGACAGCAACAATGGAATGTAGCCCTATATGAAAGCTACCACGCAGAGAGAAAAGGAAACGGCAATGATGCGTTTGCGTCAACCTTTCAGACTGCCGGCTACCAGGCATAGAGACCACGACTCCTGTATAAAGGCCCCAAGTTCGCACCGCAGCCGCACATGAAGCCTCTGCAGCTGATCAGCAATGTCACGCAGTCGCGGACCGGGCGCCTTCTAACCAGAAGGACTCTTGTGTGCCTGAAAGACTGCAGTGCATCCCGAAATAGTCACGACCAAAGAATAAAGGGTGCGCCGAGGGAAAAACAGTCTTTCTTGAAGCAGAGGAACCTTAGACTATTGCTATCCGAGAAGACAGCAAGATTCGTGGTCATGAACAAGGCTGACTATGACCGGAAAGCTCAGGAAGCCATCAACAGTAACTTCGAGCCAACGGACCTCTGTGAGGAGCACTTTAACCAGGTACGCTTGGAGGTGGCGAAGACTTGTGGACGTATGGGTCTTGAAAAGATTAGGAATGAGGTGAAAGGAAGTAGTGAGTTTTCACTGAGACTATTCTTTGCCGTGAAGATTCACAAGGAATGGTCGCGTTCCGAATGATCGTCGAGAACCGGAGCACATGGCAAAGGCAAGTAGCCAAGTATCTTCAGACAAACCTATCCACGCTCCCCATCAATGACCCGTTCATTGGGCCAGGATCGGAGAAAAGTATTGCATTTTTCAAGCAAAATGAGCCTGTAGGATGCCTATCTATCGATGATAAAGACATGTTTTATAACATTCTGCAGAAAGCCGCACTCACAGCAGTGGAGGAGTGCATAGAC
>JAJIZL010021318.1:0-10596 GCA_023969395.1 Amblyomma maculatum
TCTACAGCCAGAGAGAGAGAGAATGTTACCATAATAACTTTATTTTGTGTCCGGCAAGGTTGAATGCGACCAGGCCTAGGTTTATCTAGTGGGAACGTCGAGATGTCTGTTCGCCACCTCGAGGGTCTCCTGGACGGCCCAGAATGGGATTTTGAGGCTAGAGCTGCGCAGAGCGGCGGACCAGCTCGATGAAATGGTTTCGGCATTAACACCTATCAATTGTGCCCTACACTCCCAGATTATCTCTTTAAGTTTGAGTATGTTTGTCTTGCAGATTTGCAACATGTTAATGTTGTATATTTCGTGGTTAATCATGTTGTACTGCAGCGGGTACGGGCTTCAATTTGTATAAACTTTTCTCCAGGCAACCGTCTGAGCTCAGTATAGTTTTATGCCAGGCGGAGGGAAGGTCTGGCGGCCAGGTGGAAGGCTTCTGTTGAGTCAAGAAGCTCGTCAGCCTTTCCTTCTCTCCTTATTTATCATAGCTCTCTCCGCCATGGTTTTTAAGACCTCGTGCGATAGTGTGAGCAACCTAGTTGAGATTGGTGAAATGCGGAGGCGTCTGCCGTTCGTGCGGGGAACCAAACTAGCTCGACCTTGTTGTCCGGTGAGCGTTTCAGGTTCTTGATTATTCGGCATGGCTTCCACGCATACTCTCTCTTTGGCGTAATTCTCCATGGCCGTGCGCGAGTCGCTGACAATGACCCCGCATTCGGATTCAGATATGGCAAGTGCGATAGTTAATTCTTAGGCCACTTCAGCGTCTCGGGGCTTTACACTGACATAGTGGACAAGCGTTCCGGCAGTGTCGCCGATCGTAATGGTGTATCGTCGGTCATCTTGATATCAGCAGAGTCCACGAAGCACAATCCCCCCCCCCCCCTTTTTTCGTAGTCTTGTAGCTGGGACGTGACACTGTGGCTGTCGTGTCTTCTGGTTTGAGTATACGTCTGGTGTGCGTTTGTCGGGACTTCAGCGACTAGGACGCCATCTCGGGTGTTCCACGGCAATATTTTGTCACCGTTCTGACGGTGGTAGCCGATACCAAGTCGCTGGGATATTTGTCGTTCAGCTACAATGGTTTCAAGTCTCTCTAGCTGTGATTTGTGCTGCGCCTCTGCAAGTTTATCGAGCTTGCTGTGGATTCCTATTTGCAACACGAGCTCCATGCTAGTCGAGCCTGGCAGTCCAAGCCTCATCGGGTATGCCCTAAACTTGCATCAATTGTGTGAAAGGCTGCCACCTAGATTATTTGCCATAAAACGAAGAAGTCGTATTATGTTCTCCTCCCTCACGCCACTTTTATCGGTGACTCTCCTTAGTAATCTCACTGCATTGGCTGTCTTGGGTATGGTCGTATAGATCTTCTCGCCTTTTACGGTGTTGGGTTTGATCATGCTTAGGACATTTATTTTTTTGGTTTAGCCATCACTTGGGTTCAAACTGATTTCTTCACATTCTGTCTTGTGCTTGGATCCTTTGGGAGGCCGTGCCCTAAGCGTGGGGCGGTACAGCAGGAGCTCCGATTTCTTGGGCGAGCAGGAGAGCCCCTTATTTCACAGATATTCCTTCAGATCTGACGCTTTCTGCGGCGAAAATTCAAGCTTGTCGTCGCTGCCACTGTTCACCCTGATCGTGACGTCGTCGGCATAGATCGTGTGACGAAAGGTGCGGCTTTTTTGAGCTTGTGGCGCAAGGCTTGAAGAGCATCGGCGAAATGACCGATCCTTGCAGGGTGCCTGTCTTCCCATAATTTGCCCGTCTAACACAATGTCTCCAGAGGAAGACTCTTTTGTTGGTGAGAAGGTCCTTTACGTAATTACGGGCTCTTCCGTCTAGGTTCATGCGCAAGATTTGCCCAGGATTGCCGAATGGGTGAACCTGTCGATGCGCTTTTGAGATCGAGTCCAAGGTTGGCTTCGGTGAAATTAGTCTTCTGGTCCACGATCTGATATTTCAGCTGGAGGCAAGAGATCAGGCCGAACCCCAATGACGATGTGAGGGTAAGCACCTGTCGTTTTGAGGTTGGTTCTTACTCGATTGAGGAACGTATTCTCCATGAGTTCGCCAACCCATGAAGTAAGTGAGGTTGGCTTCAGATTCTTCAAACTAGGCGACTTGCCGGGTGGCTAGATAAGTACCGTCTTTGCGGTCTTCAACTCTTTGCTTTTCTTTCATCGTTCGTTGATATAGTCTGAGTTTGTCCATGTTTCTCAGCCTCTTATTTGTGACCGCATCCGGTCCGGGAGGCGACCTACCTTTAAGGTCGTGTAGGGCCGCCCAAATTTCGTCGCACCTGGAATCTTCGTCAAGCGAAGCGGTATGCCTGCCCACATACGGGCCTTATGTGACAGAGAGCCGTAGAGGGAGATATCTGCATTTTTGCCGCCCTTTCTTCGTCAAGTTTGTCTATCTCGGTGTATAGGGGTCTAGCGAGGCAGTCCCTGTGGGGTGACTTTGTGGCACCTAATAGATGCCTGTGCAGTTTCCATGTTTGCCCGTTGAATTTTATTTCCGTTAAACTTATGTCCCGTGAATTTTATATTAAAATGCACTGTTTGGTAGTGTACCTGCATAAATTGAGTTAAGCATGCCAGTTCCGTTCCGTTCCAGTGCACTCGAAGGCAGCTGCAATGTAGACGTTTACGAACAACTTGAAATCACATAATTACATTACATTATAGGTAAACTGTTATGTGGGAGGTTGAAGGAAACATGACTTGCAAGGCTGACACTTTTTGATGCAAATAATATCAGAGAAATGACAGAAATCGTTTCGGTGGGAAGATACTAGCTATGCAGCCTGTGGCCATAACATATAGCCCAAAAGTTTGCCGCTAAGCCCTCTAACAAGGCTCATGGGCGCTTTCCTAGAATACCAAAGTTCGGCAAGGGTAAGGACGAGACTAAAGACGCTCAACGCGTCCAGCCGTATAATATAGATGCAAGCTCTGTGCCCTGTATATTTCTGACAAAGGCTGCACTCCACTGCGCCCCCAGAGAATCGTAGATGTGGCTGACATATTGAAGCTGCTAAGGATGGCATCCGTAGTATTCGCAAAAAAAAAACACACACACAGATAATTTCAAATAAGTGGAGCAGCACACACGTTCAGCAGAACTGTCATAATCTCACCACACACGTTCAGTAGAACTGTCATAATTTTTATTGCCTCCAGCCTCACATGATCTTCGTTTCATGGTAAGATTGAACATATTCAGGGTAATATGATCATCTGTTATGCCGCCGAAATAATTCAAAAATACGTAACATTTCCTCATGTTTTTGGTGCCTTCATGTTAAATCATAAGAGAGATCAAGAGAGGTTATTTAAGTTGAAATAATGAATTTATAGGACTCGTAAAAGGTTTTTCGTTTTACAAGTTGCTTGAAAATTGTGTGGACTGCATCGCTCAGATTTTCTATCAATTTAAAAAAAAGAGTGAATTGAGCGGTCGGAGCAAGCACAGATGAACTTACCTGCCGCCGTCGTAAGTAAGATATGTGAGTTCGCCCGGAGGAGGATAGGCTGTCCTTGCCGCTACGAAGTATGTATCTGCGAAAACATTGGATGTTTTACTTGCCTACTTCGAAATAAATCAAGGTTTAACTCTGATATAATATCGCTGACCATCCATGCTTTTTCGCTTCTGAGACTGCCATAGTTTGTGCAGGAAATTTGGACCATTATCATTTAACTGCATTCAATGTTTAAAATACGTGCTGGGAAGTTTTTTAGATTGCTTATTTTGATTCTTGCCTAACATTTTTAGCAGTTTTGCTTAACCATACTGGGGCATTACACCGATTCACAAAACGAAAAGCCGTATTTCGAGCGCTTATAAGCTTGAGATTAAAGCAATCTCCTTAATACACCAAGCTGTCCTGCTCAGACCGGTATGCCGTTTGCATTTGACCATATATTTAGAGAATTCGACAGTCCTAAACATATTTTTTTGTGCAGGATTCCGCGAATGCAAGATAGCATTCCGGCCCTGATATGTGGCATATCTGCAGTGCGGATCCCGACAGATCTCTGAGTTTTTTGTAGCGGTGTTAACGGTACACTGTAAACACATTTCTTGCAATATTACAAAAAGCGGACAAGAATGTGTAATTTACTTTCTTTTGCGACCAATTTTTTTTCCGCATAGCAGTTAATATTGCGGCGCTCCATTTGAAACTCCTTGAGCGCCATGGGCCTACCTTCTTTCATAAATAATACTCGAGAAAAGCGACTCAGATAAACTCCTTAGCTTAATCTATAATTAAACTTGGTGACCGACGCAACATGAAAACCTCAGCAGCGGATCCCGGCGACATACTGTCACAACCTCGGTCGTCGACAACTGTAAACCACTAAACAGACTATTGCAGTTTTTTTGCTACGCTGGGAAAAAGCGCAGATTTTAAAATTCGTTCGGCTCCTAAAAAAAAAATACAGACGGTTTAACTCAGTTAATCACGGAATATCACGCAGCAGCAGGGAGTATCTCAATTTTTAAATGTTATCTTGGTGCCTTAATCAGGCGGCCTTCATTCCAGACCACACACTGCACGTGTGCTGCAGCTAAATGTTCCGAAAGCATTGCAGAATCTGCATTCGAAAAATGCGAAAGGCTGAGCATTGCTGCTGCATACGGTACATCACGCGCCTCTGTAGAACAACCAGCGTTCTGTTGGATGCATCAAAATTAATCGGTGTGCTATAAATGGTTTACAGGAATGCAAAGACGCAGTGTCTGTCGCACTAATTTCTGCGGACACCTGAAGTCCTTAAAAGGTTAAACCGGCAGCACTAATGAGCGCCATGCTTCTCGCATTCTATGAAGATGACTTTCACTCACGTGGACAGTCGCCGTCGTAGACGAAGCGCCTGAGAATCATGGTTACACTGTCGATGAGGACCACATCACCAGCCATGGCGTTATGACTGGAGCTGGGCTTCCCGAGCCTCTGCTGGGTGGGAATGTCGAACCTGCTCGTTGTCGGGATGGAGCCAAGATATTTCTGCATAGAGCACAAGCAGAAGGCACACACTTCTCATAGGGTGTTATTGTTTGCATGAAATTTCGTATGGAATTCTTCTTCTACTAAAAGAATGTTACGGTCAATTCTATAGCACGTCAAATATATTCCTCGGTTAATTTTAATTACTCAATGGCTTCCTAGTTTCTACAAAAGGGGCGGATGCGTGAAATATATGCGCCTAGTTTTGCTGCTTTGCGCCTACTGCCTATACAATCTGGTTTAAGGCATTAGCTACAGTTGTTAATCAAAGATTGTGTTGACGTGCTTCTCGTCTCGACCTTGTTACTACTAAACTTCAGTTTTCAGCTTTCGATGTACCGTATTCTTTAATACGGTTGGGAACAAATTTTAGATGGCACCTTTCTTCCTCCTACTTAACACCTGGTGATGGCAATCAGGCTATTCGTTTTCCAAACACCATGAGCCTTAGAGCAGTACTATCCTTTCTGACGTGAGGAGATATTGCATCGTGATATTTGAGCCGAGCCGTCGCCAGGGGCTTTGTCGTTTGAAAGCTATTTTTCGCTTCATACAAACCCTAAACTGCAGTTGGACCACGACGTTGACCGAAATATTGAGAATCACCACATTTGTATTTTTCCAAAGAAAAAAAAAAATACTTTTTTGAGGTTCTTACGGCGGCTGCCACGCTGGGATTTGATTCCGCAATCTTTCAGTTTCTAATCAATGCGCCGTCGCGGCGGGATTGAAAGCTTGAAAAGTAGGGCTGGTTGGGACGCATTCATCTGGTATTATTAGGCAAGAAACGGGACCTTGAAATTGAAAATTTATGTTATTCAAATTTCACTGGCGTACTATTCACAACTATCATTTCAAGCTTTACGAAAGATCAAGATGCTTAGAAAATAATAATAAAGCTCAGTATAAGGCTTGTTGTAGTATTCAGCCAAATTTAATTGCATTTGCAACCAAGAGGTGTGCCGCAGGAGGACCATTTTGGAATTTATGAAGCTGGAGCTTGGTCGGTCGTCTCAGAGGCGACTGCCTGGTAGGGCATCGTATCAGCTCCTGTTCGTATCCCTATAAAAAGTTGGCTACTTTATGTATATTCCCTTTGGGCCGCTAACTTAGGTTGTATTCCAAGCAGGTAACACAGGTAGCACATGCGACCGGCCCGATATTGGAAATTGATTGGCGATGTCTGGTCCACCAGTGGCCTGGCGTTGCCAATGCGCTACCAATAATGATACAGCCATGCGATAACAGTGACCACTCTTGGACCAGTGATTTACATGTTCCCGCATGATTGGCATTCATGGGCTATCAATGGGCAATAATGACCTTGCGTATAAAATTGCTTGCCAACATTGTATACACAATGATATGTGATGGCTAATATTGCCCAGCCATCCATAATTAGCGAATCATGGCATACATTGGTAAAGATATATTAAATTTCAAATAGCCAGCTATGCTGGCAGGACAATATTTACCATTGTATGCCATCATCGACCGTTTTATCTGCAGATATACACAACTTTGGGAAGCCGTCACGATTGGCAGGAGGATATTTACCAATGTATGCCAAGATATATTCGATGTTAACAAGCCGCCAATACTGGCTGGACAATATATACCAATGCATGCCATGATAAGTTCAATATAAGCCAGTGGCCACCACTCATTGGGCAGCATCAGCCACTGGAACTAAAGATGCATACAATGTTGGCAAGCCACTAAGACTGGCGGGATGATATTGAACAATGAATGCCAAGCCTTATTCAATGTCGACAAGCCATATATAGTGGCAGAAAAAATATTTACTAATGTATGCCTTAATTTGCGAATCATGGCATACATTGGTAAATATTTTTTTCTGCCACTATATATGGCTTGTCAATATCCAATACAGGAGGATATTGACCAATACATTGGTCAATATCCTCCTGCCAATCGTGACGGCTTCTCAACATTGTGTATATCTGCAGATAAAATGGTCGATGTATCGAATCTATCTTGGCATACATTGGTCAATATCCTCCCTCCAGTCGTCTTGGCTTCACAGCACTGTATAAATCGATGTTGCCTGACGAAGTGTAATGGCTTGGCAAATACCATACATCCTTACATAGGTTAATCAATATCCTCTTGCCATCATTGATGCCTGTCAACTCTAAATATTTACTGCCATACGATGGTCAATATTGTACTACTAGTTGAGATGGTTTCCCAATATTGTATCCATCATGGGTTATGGTGGTCGATATTTTAAGGGCAGCTGCGATGGCTTGCCAACCTTGCACGCATTGTTGTATGCATTGATTGATATGATCCTGTTAGTATAGCTGGCTTATATACATTGAATATATTTTGGTACACAGCGGTCTATGTGGCCCCGCCGGTTTTCTGGACTTTACAAAAATGAATGTGACTGGGATATAGTGGTCGATACTGTCCATGTTTTGATGATTGGAAAACCATAGCACATAGCATGACATGTGTTGGCCGGAATTGGCTTGCAGATGTTAACGACCAGTTCTCAACCTGTATATCCTGATATATTTTTAACGTCTCGAACAATACTGTAGTGTCCTTCGCGATGGCTTTGAAGTATGTTTTTTACATTGTCAACGATATAGTAACAGTAGTGAAGAACATTTATTAAAGAAAAATGGCTTAGGCGGTAAGGGCGCGGTTGGTATAGGGTATAGCCCATTGCTCCGGTGGCTGAACCCCTGCCGGCGTGTAGGCTTCATTTTCTTGACAAACCCATGCCATGAGATAAAGGCAGATATTCTTTAGCTCCGAAATGAATGACTAGGTGGCACTGCGCATGCAAGCCGGGCATGTTTCGTGCAATGTTGCCGTCGAGTTGGACGCATGGCTTATGCCGTCTATGAAACGCTTAGAAATATCCGACTGTTGCGCTGTTCTCAACAGTGAAGATGTTTAGCACAGAGGTAGAACGCGCAGCAGTTACAGGCCCTACTTTGCCTTCTATGCGTTTTCAGCGTAATGCGTGAGGCCGCTCATACGTCAAAAGTTTAAGAATACCTCATCACCCTCCTCGATAAAATCGCAACAAAACAGACGCATAATTTCTTTAGGCTGACAACAGTCCCTATGTATAGAAACACAATACGGCGCAGTATATAAGCATATGCACTTCTGCAATCTGCAGTAGGCCAGTAAGACGTAGCACCTTCAAAACCATGCATACTATATGCTGTCAGTGCGGCTTAATTTGTTGCGATGAGGTTTTACATCTGCATCCTGGAACCTTTCGTCCATAACTGGATATAGACAAATAAATGCTTTATTTATGCACTATTTAATTTGCGTGGTGAAAGAAAAGATCAAATTCTGGAAAACAGAGGTCGAAGAGGTTGTGCTAGTGAAGGAAAACGCTGCACCGGTTTGTCATTTACGCTAGCTGACTCCTCAATGAGGCGGCAGTACCGACTGCATTGCGCCGTAGGTGGTCCTGTAAGCACAGAAGACGGGTTAGCTGCAGCATATTTTGTGTAGTAATTTACATCAGCCATAAACTTGCACTGGATTCCTATATTCCGGCGTTCTCTGCTTTGAGTGCTTCAGCAAGGGACGAATGATCAACAAACCCTTTAAGCTGTTGATGCAGCATAGCTCATAGATCCCGCCACATAAAAGAAATAAAAGCATTATTTTCTATACGTTGTCTACCTTCGCCTGGCAGAGAAGAAAATCTAGCTTTCTGAGATGTTCTGGAATGAAGTGTATTTAAATCCAATAGCACTGCACGCTGCCCAACTTTTTCCTACAAGTTGTGTACTTGCTTTGGCTGCTGGTAACTAGTTCGGACATAACATTTCCTGGTAAAGACTTCAAAGAGAAAATAATGAAGAAGCTTGAAGCATAAAAACCCCACAATCAGAGACTGGAAATAAGGGTCAATCAATTTTTTTGTTTTACAGAAACAAGAAAAACCTGAATGCGTGCTCACCACCGAAATATTTGCCATAAAATTATAGTTGCCTGGTCATGCTGCTTTTCAAAGGAAATTATTTTCGTCCGAAAGCTGTATAAGCGCGTGTATAACTCTTGTGACCTGCCTTCGAATATTTTTACAAAGTCGGCTTAACATCACGCGTTTAAATTCTGCTTCCTATGCAGTATTCTGGGAAAATTCTTCATGCTTTTTAGGAATATTATCAAAACATTGCAACCAGACTAAGGGTATTTCAATCTAGAAATTACGTTCATTCGCTCTAACAGTTTAGAAAAAAATGTACCGTCTTTCCCAAAAGTATCCAGGCTGCCGGGTATCCTTCTACACAGTGTTTGGAGCCCTTGATATATTTCAAAAGGCAAAAAATGGCCTTTACAGATAAGAGTGATGGGCTTTTTTTCCGCACAGGTGATTATTAGTTTAGCATGTCCTGTAAAACTCTTAACTGCAGGGGTAAGGAGCAAATGGGGCAGCCTGGTTGCTTTTATCAAAGACAATACGTTCTTTCTAGCAGTGCTAGACAGGCAGCTGTTTGCGACGCAGCGGCGCCAGCCTTCACCGTGGCAGCGTACGCATTCTTCGTTCTCACACCTGAGCAGCGTCCGCTGAACCCCGGCGGAATTCCAACTCGCGGTGTCATATGAAACCATGCGGGCAGCGCTGCCGCGCTCGCACGACTGGCGCCAGCGCGCTCTCTCTCTTCGCTCTTCCCTTTTCTCTCTCTCTGCGCAGGTGCGCGCCTCGCGGGTTGCCTGCTGCAGCTTCGCTCGCACTGGAAGAATAAACAGCAGAACCACGACATGCCTCGTCCTGTCTCGCGACAGTTTGCAGCTCAGTGTGTGTACCACTGACCCTTTATTTTGAGATATACGTTAGTAACGGAGTAGGTTTTTCGGAGCATTTATTGTTTTATTTGCCTCCCATGTGTCTACACATCCCTGCAGGAGGAAAGACTCGGGATTACTAGGACGGACCTTTGCGTGCCATTCCTTTTGGGCTGCTTTGGTGGACCCTGCAGGCAAGGCTGTGCTGGATGACTGGTAAGATATTCATTTTTATATAGTGCGGGCGTATTAACTGGAAATTATTCATCCTATCAGTAATTGGCACCTGATAATTAAGATTGTGCTTATCTGTTGTTTATGCACGCCGAGAGTAAGGAACGCTTTTGCTTTAACTCTATAGCACCAAACAGAAAATATGCTTTTTTTTTCATGAATTCCAATTTCAGGTCACTGGCTTGGACAAACTAATTTTGTAGCAGTGGCAAATTGTACTGCTCATAAACAGTTTTCCCAAAGTGTACTAAAAAACAATTCTGCATAATATTGTCTCTTAATTTTTTGTTATCTCTTGCAGATGTTTGTACGAAAGGAAGATGGTGACATGCAATCTGCTCGAGCATAAATCGGCAAGGACTGCTGAAAGCTGCTGGCCTTATAACCGAGAGCAAAAGGCGCTTGCTAGAGATGCTGGCTTGCAGACACCTGAAGCTGCCTTTAATGCGGCGTCTTCCTAGAACCTCGAATCTGCCGACACCTTATCAATGGACCTAACCAGAGGTGAAGTCCTAGAAGTGTGAAAGAATTGTGCCTATTGTTTTTTTTCACTATGT